>JAVGVS010000095.1:1295565-1536852 GCA_032718565.1 Distichodus sexfasciatus
GGATAAAGTGGTTCAGAAAATGAGTAAATGAATATGGTAGGAATCATCATAGCTGTTCTAAAGGCACATTTATACATGGTTTTTTTTTTCTTTTTTCTCACAGGTCCCTGTGATAACATAATCAGTAAGACCCCTACAAAAAGAACTACCTGTACACTCTCTGCGGCCACCAGCAGTGCTCCCAGCACACCAGAAGCCTTCATGTAACATGTAGTTCCAATCGGAGATAGGAGAACCATCCAGGAAGTTAGGGTAAAGGCTACATATATCCAACTGCCAAAAGTTTTTGCAAAAGTCCTCCACAGACATCCTGACAACAAAATGATCCTCCCAAAAATCAAATAAAATAGTGTAATTTATTGTAATACTTATTATTATTATTATTATTATTATTATTATTATTATTATTATTATTTTATTGTTATTATTACCACACACCAGATATTACTTGAACTTAAAATATTTGTTCTTTGTCACTTTAAGAAATATGCCAATTTGCAAATATTATATCAGCAGTGTGATGGATTCTATTTGTCTGACACAGACCTTGAAAGCAAAGAGTGACCGTGTTCAGGAAGAAAAGCATCTGCGCTTCCTCCTCGAGGTGGAGAAACCGGTTCCTTGTCCTTCCACACCTGTGGTGGACGTACCCGCTGAGGTAAACCCTTCTCAGCCCCGCTCCAATAAAAAAAAACACTGCAACCGCTTACTGGACTATTAGCCTTTTACAGGTTTTACTCAAATCCACAGACATTCAACCAAAACTGAATCTAGTTGAATAACCCTTCATTTGAAAAACCAAATATAAAATTAAAAAAATATACCCCAGCTTTGAGGAAATAGATACCTAAAATTACTATTATACTGTAGTTCTTCAGCTGAGACAAAAAATAAATGCATTTACATTTACTTATACACAGTGACGAACATCATGCTTTGTACCTATTTCTGTTCTTCAAACTTGTAATGTTAGAGTTAAATCAACAACTGCTGTTCAACCTACTCCCGGCTTTTAAAGTTACGCACCTTTACGAACCCTATCAAAGAAAAAGTCACCAGTTAGTGCACACACAACAAGAATACATGCATGAAAAGCTAGTCGCTTAGTGTTTTAATGTATTGTTCTTTTTAACAATAACTACCTATAACACCTAAATCTTTTTAACATTGGCCTTGAGTCTCATTTTATAGCAGTGTCATGTAGTTTTTTATGTGATGATTTCCTCTCTGGTTTCTGATACATGTGAGTTCACTGTTGTTAATTTTGCAGGGAGAGGAGGAAAGAGAGCTTGCCGTCATTTACCTGCAGAAGCTCCTCAGGGGAAGATCCATTCAGAACCAGGTACACAGCAAAAACGTTTCTTTCCCAACATTCTGAACTGATATATGACTATACCTAAAAGTTTAAATATGCAGAGGTGGAAGAGTCAAACAAATTGTCTCACTCTTTGCCCACCCAAAGGACCACTCCACCAAAAAATGCTAATATCAAAGCCCAGTTGTTTTCAATATCATAATATTTACTTATAGCCACATCATTGGTTAAGGCATAAAGTATTTTTGGTTTTTTACATATATATATATTCTATACATATGTATTCTAAAAAATATATACATATACATATTTATATTCTAAAAAATATAGAATTGGCCTAATTATTTCAGGAAAATGTGATATATTGCATAATATATGTATTCTTTTTAATTATTGAACCATGGTTTTTAATGCTTAATGTCTCCATTTATATTCGCTTATTACTAGTTTTAGAGCTACTTTTTGAGAAAAATGTGTGATAAATATATTGCAATATTGTTATTTATAATATAAATGTATTATATTTAATATAACTTTTTACAGTATACTGTATTACAATTACTTATATTACTTATATACATGTATGTACATTAATTACTTTTAATTATTTTTATATTTTTTGCTAATTGCAAGCTGTGCCTAATGTTTCCGTTTACACACACTTAATGCTAGCTTCATGTCTTTGGCACATCTTTGTATATTGAAGCACAACTTGAACTTGCTCAACCTGTTTTAGCTTGCTCACCACAGTAAAAGACTTCCCTTAAAAACAAATAAACGCTGATTTCATAAGTTAGTGGACCAAGTAAAGAATAGTCTCTAAAACTTAACTGACAGTGCAACGTTATAAGTGAAAGATGTTGGAAACTTTTTTTATGGTGCCATGGACGTGTGTCAAATGGCCGTGCCTGAAGTCCCGGGGAGAGAGGCGTGTGTCTGTGCGCTGGTGTGAAGTTTTAATTGCCGTGGCTGATGCGCGAGCTGGCTGTAATTGGTGCTCTGTGTTACTGCTCAGATGCTAGAGGGAAGGGACAGGAGGAGGGAGCTGATCTCGGAGCTGCGCACCACCCACGCCCTGCAGCGGGAGGAGCAGGATCTGCAGAGAGACGAAAAACAGGTCACTCTGGATCTGCAGAGGCAGCGCCAGCTTCAGGACAGCAGGGTAAGCGGCTTCGCGTGTCACAACAGCTTCCCCATTCATAAACACCCAGCTATCGCATACAGCCGGGACATACGTTATCTGATTTCCATAACTGACTTCTGCTCCATTTCTTCTAAAACTCTCCTTTGCCTTAAGCTTCTGTTTTTGAGCAACTGTTTATGCTTCATATGGTTAAGTGCCCCACCTGACATATTGAATAATACAGTATTTGATTTGACCAAACATGTACTGAGTATATTGGTGGGATTGTGCAATAGATGTAAATTAAATGTGTTGAAGATAGCAGCTTAATCTGAGTATTAAATACAGCAGCAAAAAAGAATATATTTATAGAAAAATATGAAACATGACAAATTGCAGGGTGCATATGTAGACGTCAGTGTGTGAGAATCTATAACCTTTGGATAAAGTAGCCATGCATGATTATAAGTTGTGTATAAAATAGTTTATGGGGCTGTTGAGTTAGTGTGGAGGATCCTGGGAGGGAGCATGGTGATGAGATGCCTAAATGAAATTAATATTGAAATATTCTAAAATGAATAAATTATGGCTAAATATCTCAGGAAAATGTGACAGACATATTTCAGAATATATGTATGAATGCTAATTATCATTTTTTGTGGACAAGCTCTTAATGAAGTAATAGAAATCATCATAATACTCCTTTAATCTCTTACATAGACTATCTGGAAAACTATAATTAAAGAATATTTTAATGCAGTAAATATTTTTTTCAGCTATACAGTTTGCGACATCTTATTTCCAAATATGTTTTAAATATTTATTTTGGGTCTGTATCTCACATACTGTAGCTACAAATGAATAGGTGCAATGAAAAGATGCAAATTTAAAAATATTTTTTTCTTCTCTCTCTCTCTCTCTCTCTCTCTCTCTCTCTCTATATATATATATATATATATATACATACGTATGTATCAGATTTCTCAAATAGAGAGATATGTGACTGGCCTGTCGGGGCCAGTGGTGGCCGACATGCTGGACTTTCTGGCTAAGGAACTGGTTCGGCTGCAGGAGGAGAGACGGATTCACGCTTTCGCACTTTTGGCTGAGCGAGACCGGCGGCTTCGCGAGGCGGAGGAGAGTGGCCGGAGGCAGGCGGAGGAGCGGAGACGCAGAGAGGAGGACGAAATCTTTAAACAGGTTAACCGACTTTCTCCTCTGACCTCAGAGAGCACCTGTTAACTGAGCATCAGACTTTAATGGTTCGAAAATTCAAATTTGCTGGCAGCTCAAGATGGTTTTGGTGTCAAACCAATATGGCGAAACCATTTTAAGTCCTTGTCCTGATTGACCAGCGTCAAACCACCAATAACCAGCAAGCAAATATTTAGCATGAAAAAGCTTCTAATTTGTGCTAGTCTGTGCTGGCAGTGATAGTTATTCCCTGTGAGACCGCCCTGTGGTAAAAATGTCATGCACAACAGTGTGGCACACTAGGCTGACATAAAACGTTTTCAGCCTCATTGATGTGGAGATATATTACATCCTACATACCTCCAGGTACTTGTTTTGCTTTTGCAGACTTTATATTGTGGTTAATAGAGGTCATATCACTTTCAATAAGCACTGTTGTCTGGTAAGGCAGTGTCTTATCTTTTCTTTTCATCCCTGCTACTCGTTCAGTCTCTTCTCGTTTCTACTCACTCTGACCTCCTTGTGTTCCCCCACTCTGTTAGGGCTTTTTTCTCTCTATTTGTCATGCTTTTCTCAATACTGCACTCTACTCCATTATGATTAATATGGCGATCTGTGTGTGTGTACGTGTGTTAGTATATGTGTGAACGTAGATGCCTTTTTCTCTTATTTGAATAGGAGTATACAACAGATCTTGGAGCTCTGTGTGTGGCTCCCCTGAGTTCCTAGTTAGCACGGATCGTTTCTGCATACATGAATCTGTCAATTGTGTGTAGGCGTATGTCTGATCTTGGAGCTGTGTGTGTGTATGTGTGTGGTTGCCCCAGTACCCACAAAGATGTAGAGGCAAACAATAACTGCACACACAAGAGAGTGTGTGTGCGTCTGAAGTGTTTTACTCTGCTGTGTATGTTCACAGGTGGTGAAAGTTCACCAGGCCACTGTGGATTTATACTTGGAGGACATCATTCTGGACAGCATAGAGCAGACAGCTGATGCTCAGGCGAGAGAAGAGATCCGCCAAATGGCCCATGAGGTCAATGAGGTCGTCTACACCATGGAGGAGACGTACGTGCTTTCACGCTGCCCAAATTTTCCATTAAATACTATATATAAATGTGTTTATTTTTTAAATTAAGCTAAAATGACAAGTGCCATTGGGCAATGCTAATACTGAGGTAAAAACTAATTGTTGGTAGACAGCAAAATATGTGCATCCATTACAAAAATCAGGAGCTCAGGCTCACATAAAAAGCAAATTAGGATTAGATTTACTGAACAATTCACACATCACCACCACATCAGTGTAAAAAAATAAACTCCTAATTTAGCAGTGATTTTTGAATGCCATTCTAACAAAACCAGACTGCAGTGGTTGATTGGTTATGGGTCAGTTTAAAACGAAAATCATGACTCAGGTTCTCATGTGTAGTTTATGTTTGAGAGTCAAAATCCTGCATCTTTAGATTTGCTCTGAGGCTGTGAAGCTAATGGTTGGTAAGAAGCAATTCTTCTTCTTAAGAAGCCTTCTGGTTTCCAGTGGTCAATGTGCTTGAGATAGCCATTTAAAAAGAGTCTTTGCCATTAGGTGAATCATAAATATAATTTGTAGTGATCCATTGTTTATGTTTAGGAATATCTACTCATAGTGTTCATACAGAAGTCATAAACATTCCTCACTCTAGATTGCATAGACTAATAGAAAGACAGCAACACATGTTGAAAAACTCCAGAGGTTTTGAAGAATTTCTAATTTCTCAGTTTGAACGCTGCACATCGACTTCCTGAAAAGTCACCGTTCTGAAAAGTCACCATTCTGATCAGATGGTCCTAACCACTGACCTTCAATAAGCATTTTGTTGTATTTCTATCAGTTGATGAATGCACACAGTGCAGACATAAAGAAGGGCTGTGCTAACAGTGATGATGAGTCATTCAAACACCCAGAACGGGTCTCTGCCTCTAAGTGCTTTTGAAGACATTTGGTGTAGCATGAGCTGAAAAAAAAACTTCATCCTTGAAGCTAAGGAGCTTGTTATTGTGCAGCAGAACATATTGGCCTTTCCAGTTGAAACAATACCAACAGCTGCAACACAGAACGGCTGTTAGCATTTGCTCTATGATGAATCTCTTAGAAATGGTCTAAACGATTCAGACACAAATAAATAAAACCGCTCCATACCTCTCTTGTAGCCTTACAGGAGACAAGAGAATTTCAGCCAGAATAACAAGAAGACTTTTTTCCTTTACACTAAAATAGTGCAGCATGGTCATGTTTTCAAGGGGTGTAAGCAATGTGCAGGAATTGTGTAGCTTTACATGGAGTTGAGATATATGAGTACCTGAATATTATAGTGTTTCAGAGGTCATTTACAATATAAGACCTATATGTTGCTTCTTTCTGCATCTTGGTATGATATGCCATGCATTTTTTAAACATAATACATTAAAACCATGTTATTTTCCTGCGTGTTTGTATGTGTGTGTGTGTGTGTGGCAGGAGGAACAGTCTGCAGTCAGAAGAGATTGTGGCTGAACTCGTGTATGGCTTCCTCATTCCTGAGGTGCAAAAGATCACTGTCAGAGAACGAAGTGAGTAATATGGCCCACTGCAACACAAATACTTAACTTTTCAAACACAAATTAATCACCCGCTCTGAAACTTCATTTTAGGGTTTAGAACCAGATTTGCAATATTTGAGATCACTTCTATTAATAGTAGATAGAAGGAGGATTATATATTTTGACTTTTGTATTCATAAAATGCAAATTTCAGGTAACTAGAAGCCAGAAAAGTAAAACATATTTTAATTTGGTTTAAGTGGCCTTTTTAGGCAAAAAAATCCGCTATATCTCATTCAACAAATGGGATATCAATATTAAACATGCTGATCAAATTTAAGAGTTTAAATACTACATAGTCTGAATGGACCAGTGAATCAAGGTCATCCAAGATTAATCTGCCAACATTCAAGGAAAATACATGCAGCAGTATGTACTACATATCTCTGAGAGAATCTAGCAGTAAATTTGTTGAAACTGTCATGGTTCCCACGTTCTAAAATAAAGAAATTCCCATCATCAAATCTTACGTCTAAGATTACCAAAGTAACCACCCTCTCTATTTACACTGTTAACTTTTACCCAACACCACCTTGGTTATTTTTTATTTTGTCATATCATTATTAGTGTTTACTACATTTTGGGGATTCTAGACTGGCATTAAAACTGGCATGTGATTAATTCTACTAATTTGGGCATTTGGAGCAGTGAGAGTTGAGTAAAGGCCTTGTGTGCTTAAAAGTCAATCAGGAGAAAACCAGTAGCTGCAAACACCCAGTCACGACACCCTTGGGCTAGTAATTGGAGGTTTGGTTGAAATAGGATTTGAATGGGATTTGACAGGTGAAAACTGAAGTTTGCCTCCCGCTGTTGAACTCTAAGGTAAAGCCCTTAACTTCCCACTGTTCTGGGGTATTGGACAGATAATTGACCCACTCCAAAATCCTGTAATGTCTGCAGTTCTATTTGATGAAATTGTTAGTATCTGTGAAGAGGCAAACTTCTCTGTCACATATAATATTTATTGATTTGATGAAGCTGTGATTTCATACCCTGTTTTGATTAGAAACAAGATTTCTATAAGAACTTGTCTGTCTGATGAGTTGCACTGTTCAATCAAGCATTGGATTTTACTGTCCAATCAAGTAGTGAGGGGCAAAGCCATGTTAATACAGTGTGAGCACACTTTGATTTATTTTTGATCTGTAGTGTGGTTCCCTGCTTATATACTACAGAGTGAGGAGACATATGTGTCTCTTTGATGCTATGAGCAATAAAGTGCAGAGTCATTGATAATAGGCAAGTCATGAGAAATGTGATTCAATACAGATTAAATATAGAGAATGAAATGCCAATAAACCATACAAAGGCATCACCAGATGGTCAGTATTAATACCAGACTGACTAGGTACTTTGTGACCAGAGATGAAAGAGTTCTATACATTTAGCAAAGACAAGACCAGAAGCAGATTGCAGGTCAGGTCACATCACATTTAAATTGGAATTCAGAAACACCAGGAGATCCAATACAGCAACAAGATTCAATCTTGTTTATAATGCATGGAGGTATAGAGCAGATTTCACCAGAGAAAGTGACAGAAGTAAGGACAGGAGGAGCATTATACAAGACATGTTAAAAAATCTTCCCATTTATAAAGAATATTGAGAGGTTTTGTACAGGAAGGATCTTAAAATGAAAGATAAGTCTAGCACCCTAAACTGGATCCTGATTTCTAATTAAGTCAAATACTTAAGCAGGATTTGAAAACTCAGCAGTGGACATTGAGAATGCATACTCACATTATTTTCCAAAGCGGTATGGCATTTGTGGAGTATTGTTGTTCTTCTTGAAAACTGAGAAAGCAAAACTAAATCTTTTGACAAAACCAACCATGTAACCCAAACTGCTCTTTATTCATTATTACCTAGATACTTCTTTTAGAGCAGTGTTTAATTCAGTACAATCTGCTAGCTATGGCCAAGTTTAGTATAGGACCTTACCGGAAGTAAATAACTACTTTTTTTGATTACTTATAATAAAGTAGCAAATATTGAGAAAATACATGACAGGTTTTTCATTTTTGGCCATAACATCACTCCTTTATGCTGTTTGGTTGTGTGTGGTGTTATACTCAGGGAACTATGAGTACAAGTATCGTCATACCTACTTAAAACAGGCCTGAGAGAATTCTGGGAAGTAGTAGACCTCAGGTTCTGGAAGAGTACTCCATCCAAATATTGTAAGCTGTAGGTATAAGTGTAATAAGCTGTTTGTTTATTGCATAAATTCTTTATATTTTCTTGTCAGTTTCTGTTGTGTTGTAGTCATCTTTGTATTTCCTACATATAGTCCGCTGGGACAGATGTTGCTACCTGAGCACACCTACCATTTTTGCTACCTGTGTTATTACCTTACAAAACATTGTCTTGTGCCTTGATTTGGCAATACTACACTTGCCCTAAAATGCCCTCAAGTCAACCTATTGCATTTAATTTAAAAAACAGCGATTTTGATTAGAATGTAAACAGAGGGAGCATAATGTCCTACCTGCACCTTTGTCTGACTGAGGAGACTGGGGCAGAGGGCTGTGTGGATTTAATTTTTAGTAATGTATCGTCTTCCACAATGAAACGCTATAATTTTGAATGATGAAAACCTCTAAAAAAATGTATGTATTCCAGATTGCCCTTAAATAATACCAGGGGAAAAGCACTTTGAAAATATCACAGAAACCTACAGAGTGGTGTTATAAATTATAGGCATAGATCAAGTCTCAATGACTGCAGTTTTTGATAGGTACAGATACAGCTTGATCACTGTGTACACAAGTGCTTTTTGCTGAGTGCTCTCAATGACGGCATTAACAGTAAAGAGTCAAATGAATGACTAATTGCACAGACCTACCAGGTGATGTACCAAATGTAAGTGTTGTGTTAGGATGCTGTTTCCATGGTAAAGGTGGAAAAGGTCATGTTGATTGGCAGTTACCATGACAATCTGATTCAGGTGACAAATGGAACTCTTTCTGCAGTGATCCAAAAGCTCTGAGTTAAAACCAGTGCTGGGCTAACAACCTACGTGCATGTTGTGTGTGTTTGTGTGTTCTTGTACTTGCTACTTAGAGAGAAACAAAATGAGTTTTTAACTAGCAGAGTGAGGACATTTTTGGGAAGTGAGGACTTTTTTAGTGGTCCTCACTTCTTTAAACTGCTTTTACAAAAGAAATACTAGTTTATTTGCAACTAAAAGTGTAGAAAGATTAGCTTTTGGTTACTGAGGTTATGGTTAGGGTTATGTTTAGGGTTAGGTGTAGTATTATTTAGATACAGTAATATAGAAGTCAATGGAGGTCCTCACTACTATATAAGTACAGTGATGGGTGTGTGTGTGTGTGTGTGTGTCTGTGTTCCTACAGTATAGATTTGTAGATTTTCATCCGCTGGGTCAGAGTTTGGGGAAGAATGGCTACATTCCGCACTAATAATGAAGCTATTGTACTGAATTGTGTCTTGTGCTCTCTGTGTGAAACTGAAGCCACATGTTAAAGCAGCAGTCTCTAAAAGTCCTCAGGATATCACACAGAAGTTCTCTGTAATCATTAAGTCCTTTTCCTCTCTTTCAGTCAAGCGGAGTCAGAGGAAGCACTTGCATGCAGCACACTCCCTCATTCACAGTGTTGCCAGTCGTGATCTGTCTCTCCAAGATCCCTCATCCAGAGCCTCCAGCTCTCTGCTTTCCGAGATGGTCGACCATGTAGAGGAGACTTTAGACTCTTCTCCGGCAGAGACCTAGCAAGCCGACGCTCAGCCTGTGGGCTCACATGACAACAACCACGAGGATGAACAAACATAATGATCTAATATGGAGTAATGAAGTTTAGTAAAATTATGTTTGTTTGGTTTTTTTGAGCCAAAACAATGTCTTAAATTCCTAACATGCTGTTGCTCTTCTGTATGTACCCATGGCATCACAGCCCCTTGACTCCACACATCATTATTAATTATAAATGTCAGGGCCACACGGATGATATTCATTGACCTCTCACAACAATGGGAAATCACAGATTTAACCAACAGCCGGAGGGCAGTTCTTCCTTTTCCCCTGTGACACCTGTCAGTAGGCACAGATTGAAGATCTAACCCTAACCCAACCTTGCTCTGACCTCCACAGTTGCCTTGTTTCAGTCCTATCTTGGCATCTGTAGGACATGTACTTGGCAGGTACATCTCAAAACATATAAATTAATAATTGATGGAAACATCCTGGTAATACAAAACACCTTGAGAGGTCTCATAGAGTCCAGGTCTTGTTAAGTATTTTTTTCTGATTTGAGCTTAAATCTTTACATAGAAGTGAGTGAAGAAGTGTGTAAAATCATTTGTATTTTGCCAGTCATATCAGTTGTCTACAACTTTCAAAACCTTGATCTTGCTTGGACCATGCTTGGATCTTCCCTTTTTCTCCTTCTGCCTCTATAATGTCCCACAGAGTTCCTTTAGCCTGACTTCCTCTCTGGTCTGACCTTCATAAGCACCGTTCGTAGCTGAGTAGAAACTGGGTCATTTTCTTGCAGAGTATTGTTCTGCTGTTCTAATGGAAAGAATAGGTGGTTTACACGTTTTAGATAACGGGTTTTCCTGTGCAAATCCATACATTTGCTTCAATACATATTCAAACTTGATGTTAACTTCACCTAAGGATGCTTAGGCAACATTTACATGTAGCAGTAACATCTGTTTTGCATAATAAATTATATAAAAGTGTGTTATGGAACTTCTGTTTTGTTTGCTGTGCCAAACTGAAACATAATCTGTGGGTATGTGTTTGTGTAGGTTTCTTGTATTTATATTTGACCTTTTTTGACATTTTTGTAGTTGAGAAATGGTTCTTATGAGGTGAAAATAATTTTCCTAAAGTCCCAATTATACTCAAAAAATCCTAAATGAGTGGGAAGATGTACTTTTTCTTACTGAGATTAAGATTTAAGATTAAGATGTTAAGGTCAGATGTAGCTATATTACATCTAGTCATCATGGATTTCACAAAATCAGCAGGACACAATTTATATAGGTTTCCATATACTTTTGAGGTAGGGATTGCCCCCTAAAAAATAGAAAAATAATTTTTGTGGCTTTGTGAGAACATTTTGTATGTAAAGACCACATAGGGAAACATTTTTGTATAACTTTTCCAGGTTTTAATATTTAGTTTAATAACTAAACAACTGAAAAGATCTTGTTTTTGGATGATATAGGGTAGTGTGATTCAGATCTAGTGATGGAAGTCAATAGCAAATAGAAAAAGCAAGTGTGTGTGGCAAGTTTAATGGTATCTCCTAAAACTAGTAGTGTACATTTTTTATTACTATATGAGATTATATCGATTCAGAGTGCAACAATTTGATGTCTACCAATATCACAAAGTGGGCGGCACAGTGACGCAGTGGTTAGCCTGCCACCTCACAGTGAGATGGTCCTGGGTTCGATCCTCAGGTTGGCTATAGGGTCCTTCTGTGTGGAGTTTGTGTGCTCTCCCCATGTTTGCATGGGTTTTCTCCAGGTGCCCCAAAAGCATGCACTATAGGTTCACTGGCAAACCTAAATTGGTGTGAGGTATGTGTGTCCTGCGGTAAGTTGGCGCCTGCCCAGGGTTGTTCCCATGTACATCCCGGGATAGGCTCCGGATAGGGATTATGTGGTTCAGGAAGTCAATTAATGAATATCACAAAGTCTACTATGATACAAATCCAGGGGTGCAAGTAACGAATTACAAATACTCACGTTACTGTAATTAAGTAGTTTTTTTGGGTACTGGTACTTTTATGAGTAGTTTTTCAAGTGTGTAATTTTACTTGTACTTGAGTACAATTTACACCATGTAATCTACTTCGCTACTTATAAAATCAAAAGTCGCTACTGAGTACGCCGACAATTTGAATGAATATTTCATCTGCATCTTTGCAGCCAGTAAGGCTGGGCAATCGCGATCGCACCAATTAATCTATGACGTAAGCAAAGAATAAACTCCGCTGCAGCAGCAGGCACAGGTGTCTGGAGGTACTACACAGTGGAGTACAAACTAATTTATAGACTGAAGATTTGGAGACAAAAAAGCCAAAATGGAGAAAATGGAGCCAAACGAAGCCGGATAGACTCTGTTAATTTAGAAAACCAGCTCTTGCTGAAACTGAACGAAAGGTTCAGAAAGTGAAATGTGACAGAAATGCTGTTATGTCTAAGAATTTAAGACACTTATCCGCCTGTTGTTCGCATTGTATTGGGAAAAGTTTAAACTGTTCTATGCATGTTCAAAAACATTTTTGTCATTGTTTTAACAAACAAAATCCCTGCTTTATATCTACACTTATTTACAAAACAAATTGCCTTTCTGTACCTTGTTCATCTGAGAAATGTGTTTTGAACGTAGATATTTTATACTGGTGAATTGAATCGAATGCCTGCTATTGACGACACAATAAAGCATCCATCGGTTAAAAAGTAATTAATACTCTGAGTAGTTTTTGAGAAGAGTACTTTGTACTTTTACTCAAGTATTTTTTTTAACACCAGTACTTTTACTTGTAATTGAGTACATTTTAACCAATGTAACAGTACTTGAGTACAAATTTTCAGTACTCTTTCCACCTCTGTACAAATCATAGTAGATCAATATAGACAATATCCTAGACTGATTTAAAACACTATAACTTCCATTCAGAGCTAATCTCAAAAAGCAACTAAAATATAATGACATTCAAAATGATATTTTCTTTTAATAAAAAAGGATCTCCTATTCAATAATGATAAATCAACGACAATGATAAATCAATCAATCGATTTATCGTCATACCCTTACTTAAAAACTTGTCAGCTCTCATATCGTACCTGACTTCTGTGATTTTCTGAGAACATTTTTGTTTGTAAAGGCCGGTGCTCATAAGTAAAACTAAAATAATAAAACGATATACTTTTGGTAACTGATGTTAATGTTTCTTGTGGCTTTAGTTTACATTTAGGTGTCATTGGAGTCGATGGAAGTACCTCGCGAAGATGGCATGACGTGACTCCGCGTGTGCGTGTGGGAAGGAGCGCTTCAGGGAACATTCTCTTGGCTCACAAACACACACACACATCACGTTTCCTCCTCCAGTCTACAGCGGCTTTTAATCTCTACGTGTGTGTAACCAGAGCGCTGCGTCCCTATTCTATATCCGTAACCAGGAAGTACAAAACTACGGAGCTCCACTCAGCCTGTCACTCGGCGTCGTGTGTGTGTGTTCGGAGCCGGTCTTTACTTGCGAGAGAACGAAGCGGAAACAAGCGAAAAATGCCCCATGTGGACCGCTCAGTGCCACGGAGTCGCCTCCGAAGCTAGTCCTGATCGGACGCCGGCGTGGATGTGGGACTTTAGCCGCATTTTCCGTACGTGACATGGTGAGTGTCGTGTGCGCCTGACGCTGTTTTGGCACAGCGAGCAGATTGCGTAAACCGCGTCAACTTTACATAATAAACATGACATTCAGTAGTAAAGTTACTCGTCGCAACAGCTGTATAAAGTAACCGACAACGAACGAGTGTATTTTCCGAAACGAAACAAGGTCGGATTTTCATAAAGATTGGCGTGATTCTGAAAACTGAAAACTGCCCTTTTATTAATGAGATTAGATTTGTGGAGGATTTAGTATTTATAGCCCCCACACGACTAAGGCATATGTCGTGGAGTCAACCTGAATAACATTTGTTTTGCTCTTCAGAGGTCTGCCTTAAGTTTAATGTTCGACGTTTGTTCGGCATACAGGATTTTCTACTTTTTCTCAAGTAAATAACATTTAAAATGATAAACACTTCTGTTGGATAGACAGAGAAAAGACAACACTCTTACAACAACTACAGTTTGTTAGTCAATTGCGCGATCACACGGTTTAATCTGATAAACTAAAATGCACTAAAGTGCTATCGCCGCGTTAGGGTTCGTCGCAGAACTACATGTGACGGTATAGAGCGCCAAATAAGTTACTACATCAACAGCAGCTGCGTTGTGTTTTCACACAATATATTCAAAATGCAATATAATAAAACAGTAATTTTGTGTACCACCTAAAATTGCTCATTTATGGATTTAAAATATGATGAACTTATCAAAGATGTAAAATCTGTTAAATGAATAATCTTTTTTTTTCAGGTGAACCATTATGTACAATACTTAAACATGAAGTAGTATTGTTAAACATTTTGTTATAGTATTGTTATACATCGCCAGATATTATGTTGTGCACAGCAACTCAGCATAAGAACAGAATTTGTTTTCCATACTTGTGATCTGAAGTGTAGAAAGTGTGTGCGTGCGTGCGTGTGTTATTACCATCACAACAGGTACGTTTGAATTTAGACATGGTGAGAATTTAGAAAAGTTTTTGGTATCAACAGACCAGTCTAATTCAGCTAAAGAACAGTTATGCAAGGAATGATAGGGTCTTTATTTACTTTGATCTGTTCACCATGGAAATTCTTTATATCATTCTTTATATGCTTTTTAAATACTTTTAAAATAAAAATTCTCTTGCATATCTGTGCAGACTGGCAAGCCTGTGTAAGGTTGCAGGAGAGGTCACCTGATTCAGATTATTCAAATGACAAAAGACAGAAATTTCATCGGTAATGTAAACAAGAGGATCAGACATAGTGACAAAAGGCGTTGTATCTTTAGAAATAAGATCTTATACTATAAAGAGGACCTGGATCAACACACAGTAAAATTCTTACATTCCAGCTTTGACAATCGGAAGAACTCATAACACACAAGCTCAGTTTCTGTACTTGGTTGCAGCTAATCACAACTAAATGCTTTCTGTAATTGGATAGCTGTTTGAGACATTGTGGTGGAGCATATTTACCCACTGATCTTTGCAGAACTGCTTTCTGCTTTTTGCCTGTGAAATGCTGGTTTCAGGATTTGCCTTGCCGTACTCATTGAGGCTTTGGCTTCAGGTCATAGACAGATGAAATATAATTCTGGTAGACTGCGTTTGGGTAGCTGAACTGATGGTTTTTCCAAATAGGGATGCAGTGATTTGTCTCTGATACAAGATATTGGTCTGAAACTGACTAAAATGGCTGGATCATGGCTTAAATGCAGAGGCCACAATTCGTTGTGGTTCCCGTTGTGCTGTGTTGTGGTGTGTTCACAAGATAAATAATTTCTCACATTAAACTTTAAACAGAATTGTTTGTATGTTTTACGTTGTGACTTAGTGCTGGGCGATATTTTATCGAGAAAAATGTGATAACGATAACAATGGTAAACGTAAATTTGATCACACTTGTTTGCCCACTATGCGACAGCGCCTTGAGATAGACAGTATCTTTGGCCGATCACGTAGCTTGGCATAACGCCAGAACAACAGCCAATCGTGGCCAACAATGCAAATTTGCCCATAGCACATGAAGAAGCCGCGTAGTAAACATTAGCAAAGTGGTCGCATGATGCGATACACTTAACGTTCAGAGCGCCTATGTACACGTTATGCTGCCACGCGTTCTCAGCGTTCTCTGGACGCGTCCACTGAGCATGTCGTCATAAATTTACGAGAGTTGCAGTACCAGCAATAATTGGGGCGACTATGGCAAGCCGTTTTAACAGTTAATAGCCCGACTGGATATGTACGTCAGATATCCGTAATTCAGTTCTTCCCAGTCAAAATAAACATTACAGATATCCAAAACGACGTTCTTTCTATCTACAATCAACATTACAGATATCTGAAATACAATTCTTCCTAGTACAAATGACGTCACTTTCCCCATTCATGTCTATTGGGTTTTCCCTTTTAGATATCCAAAACAACATTCTTCCTGTCTACAATGAACATTACAGATATCCGAAATACAATTCTTACTAGGAGAAACTTTCATTTCAGATATCTTCAATACAGTTGTTACTAGTCATAATTCTCATTTCGGATATCAAAAACTTAAAAAAAAAAACCTCTTCAGATATCTATAATGTAATTTTGAATATCTAAAATTGCATTTTGATTAGTAAAAATGCCAATACATATATCTGTTACTGACATTATTACTAGTTAAAATAACATTTCAGACATCTTTAATTAGAATAATGCTGGCAACAATGCAATTTTAGATATTCAGAATTACATTATAGGATGTATGCTACTTCGGATATCTGACATGCATATCCAGTCTAGCTATTAAATGCTAAAACGGCTTGCCATAGGTGACTGTATGTTAAAGTTTTTGCCACGTGACGTCAGCATCTTTGTTTACTATCAACACGGCTGAACAGTTTCGCCGTCTTTTTTGCACCTCTGAAACATCCGAATGCAAATAATTTTTATATTTTTTCCCTCATTTCACAGCAAAATGTTTTCTCGCACTGCCGCGTTCCACTTATTCCTCTTCTTCTGTCACTTAACTGCGGACTGGACGCTTTTATAGTGTATATTGCCACCTGTTGGAGTCCCCAAGATTAACAAAACCTATGCGGACAAGTATAGTCAGTACACTGCTTGTGTAGCAGCAGCGCCCACAAGCTCACCCGTCACGTAGCGTGAAGTATATCGCGGCTCTAAGAAAAGATTTCGGGCAAACAGGACGCCGCAGTGAGTGAAGAAGGTGATGAAAATGCAGGGTTTCCCGCAGCACTTTATAGTTACGGCCGCCACTTTAACAACAAATGCGTCCCTTTGACAACAAATGCGTAACTACGTCCGTCTGGGGAAAAAACTAATAAAATACTAACGTGAAAGTACCCGATGAGGCTTTTTGTAACTAAGCAACAACAAGCACAGAGAAAGCGCTTTGGAAATGAGGTGTTGACAGCTCTCTTTTGCTCTTCTTTGGCAGCTATTTTTATTTTTTTAAAATCCTATGAGTGCTAAGCGCCTTCAGCAGAAAAAAAAAGATGTCGGTGGAGACGTTTTTTTGCCGCAGTGCTCAGAGCACTTCAAGTAGAAATTTGTTGAAAATTATTTGTTTAATATTGTTTTGATTATTTTAACTTGTTCATTCAGTCTGTATAAGAATCCAAAAAAAAAACAAAAAACACCACAACATGACAATTTATCGTGATAATTATCGGAATCAATCAATACGACAAAAAATATCGTGATAATAATTTTGTTCATATCGCCCAGCTTTATTGTGACTTAATGTTCATATTTTGTTCTCATTTAATGCAGTATCATTTTGTATTTGTATTTAATTCCTGACAAACGTGTTACTGCATTTTTCAGTTCCCACCACATAATGAGATTTAAGATTTATTAATTAGCGCAATAATCTATTTTTCTATCTGTATCAGGACTGGTTGGACTGGTGCAGTTCTTCCCGATCATCACACCAGCACCTCTGTATTTAATTGTGGATAAGATATTTTCACAGGGGCATAGGTGTAACTGTGTTTGTTTCATGCCAAACATGGTGGGACCTGTCTCACCCGGAGTCCCGCATTTGACTCATCTGCAATGAAATAATCCTAAAAGGTTTGGGAATCATTCATCTGGGTTTTTATTTGCGTATAAGGCAGGCTTAGATTTCCGCTTTGCTTCCCATGAATGCCATTTTTCATTATTTCACTCTTACTACTGTGTCATGGACTCTTACTTAAGCGGAGTCGCCTGCAGTCCTTTGTATATCCTTCTGGGAGTTGATGTGCTTGAATGATTTGTTGTTATTCCTTGGAGATTTTTTTCCAAAGCTATGGTGGCATTTGCCGAGTAGATTCCAAATGTTTCACATTGTCTCAATTTGGAGAGAATGGCCATCACGCTGGTATGGTGGAGTAGCAGAGTTTTGGAAATGACTTTTTAACCCATTATTGGATTAAATCTTTCGTCCTCATCTCTTTTGGAAATTACGTCTAAGAAATAGTGAATGCTTCATTATAATCATTACTAGACTTGAAGATTGTCCTTCTTCCACTTTCTCTCAGGACGCGTGTGTAGACGTGCTGAGAGAAAGTGGAAGAAGGACAATCTTCAAGTCTCAATGGACATCTTCAAAAACAGACCTACAGGAGTATCAGAGAGCAGTTAAATCAGCGAAATCACGATACTTTTCTGAGGTTGTGTTAAAGAATAGTCAAAAACCACGTTCTTTTTAATACCCTAAACAGTCTGATTAATCCTTCTAACGCTGCTGTTGAACCTTGAACCTTCAACTGCACTTTGTGAACAATTTCTTAACTTTTTTAAAGATAAGATTGCTAATATTAGATGCTCACCGTCAACCTCTGTTTTAGATCCCTCCACTTTTCCTACATGCCAAGCTGTTTTTCATCCGTTTGAACCAGTCTCTCTCTTTCATTGCTTTGCTGATGATCTGCAAATCTATTTGTCTGGTCCAACTGATAGTCATTCATCTATTCAGACCCTTTTAAACTGTCTAAGAGTTCAAATATGGATGGAGATAAACTTTCTTAGTTTGAACAAAAGTAAAACAGAAATTATTGTTTTTGGAGAGCCTAATCTCTGTCAGATTCGTCAGGGATCTGGTTAGGATTTGACGAGAAAGGCAGATGCGAGCAAACTTCCAGCGGCCGGGTTAGGCGGCTGTGGGAATGCTCTCCGATTCGGACAGGGATCCGATTAGGATATGAACCGAATGCCACACTTTCACAATTCGCCAGTGATTTGGTTAGGATGTAACGAATTGCTACTCGTTAGCCTGAGCGCGAGTAGGCAGGAAAGCCACGCGAGTTGATATAAGAACTCTCTTACACGAAGAGTAAGGATTAGAGCTGAAACGATTATTCGAATAACTCGAATAATTCGATTACAAAAAATGGTCGAGGCAATTTTTCTAGAATCGAAGCTTCGCTTAAGTCATTTAAATTGCTACAGCATGCGCCGCTTATATTTCCGTCAAAACATCCTCTTTATTACGGACAAAACGCATATTTTAGCTGATAAATAACCACAACAACCAGTGTTCTACTCACAATACAGACATTTATTGAGATTTTCCCATCGATTTTTTTTCATAGTTCGTTCCGGAACGCGCTGAACCCTTTATTGTGGCGCGCTCCGAGGCGTCTTGAGATTGTGAAATGCAGTTTTCTTCCAGAAAGGCCAAAAAAGCAACTCATTTTATTGTGGGGGTGGTTCAAAATGACCATGAACTTCATGTTTCTTCATTTTCAACTGAATACAACATAAAGCATATATGATAACTTCTACTTACAGTAGAATAAGCCTAATAACAAATGTATTATCATTTTTGTTAAATTTTTAAAATCCGATTACTCGATTAATCGATAAAATAATCGATAGATTACTCGATTACAAAAATGATCATTTGTTTGCAGCCCTAGTAAGGATTACCACAATAATCGAGTTCTAACAGACACACACTCTAACAAAGAGATGAACCCAATAACTGGAGTACTCACAGTTGATGCCGATGAGAATTGGAAGAGGGCCGGGTGGACTCCAATGGCAGAAAGCCCAAGCGCTTGGCGGTAAACCTTAAATACCCTTTGAACTACGACGGCGTCCCATTCAACTACTGGCATGAGGTGGGTCTGTGTGTTTTAAACTCTCCTTAGTAGCTATGATAGTGCTATTGGCCTCCCCTGGCATCTTTTTCTCATCAGTCTGCCAGAAATCTTGGGGTAATTTTTGACTCTGCTTTTAAATTGGATGAACAGATCAGTTCAGTTGTAAGGTCCAGCTTCTTCCAACTCCGACTTCTGAGTAAGGTCAAGAACTACATTACCCATGAACAGTTTGAGACAGCTGATTGTACTTTCATTACATCCCGTCTTGATTATTGTAACACACTATATATAGGTGTCAGTCGGCTGCTTCAATGGCTACAAGACGTTCAAAATGCAGCAACTCGTCTTCTGCCCAGAATCTTAATTGTTTTAAAACCCTGCTTAAAACTCATTTGTTTGCATGTGCATGTTATTAGATTTACTAAGTTGGCTGTATTTTTATTTATGCTACTTTATCTTATTGATTGTCGAGTGGTATTTTATTGACTATATATAACCCTAACCCTATATATATGCTGTCATAGTATTTGCTTTATTGTTTTGTATACCTGTATACAGCACTTTGGTCCAACGGAAGTTTGTTTAAATGTGCTTAAATAAATAAAATAAATAAATAAATAAATAAATATATAGTATAAAATAAATTAGATTGATTTATTGATTGATAGAGTTAAGTCTTGGATTGAGATGAGTCTTTTGAAGCTATTGCTGGATAAGGAAATAGCAATTCTACAACCTCTCATTGTACTGCAAAATTTTAAAGCTTAGAATATAAATCGTTGACATTTTTGTCTTATTTATAAAATCTATTGTTTGAGTTCATTACAGTATACAGTATATGGTTCATGATTTCCTTTAATTGAAGTATTTTATTAGGCTACAGAAATATATGGTATTTTACAGATTCAGTTTGTTTTATTTTTACTGAAGTAGACACAGCGTGGAGATAACAGTCACTGGCGAAGTTTGAATCTGTTCAGGTCATTGGTTTTTATTAGGGACGCACCGATACCATTTTTTTGAGACCGAGTACGTGTACCGATACTTATCTTTTTTTTTTAACCAATATCAATTACCGTATTTTCCCAACGATAAGCCGCCCCATTCTGTAAGTCGCAGAATGTTTTAAAACTCTTAAGATAAGCGGCTCCGTGTTATTAGCATAACGTTGTAATTTACCAATGGAGTAAAAAGCATCTCGTAATTTTGCCTGCCCTGGAAGGCCTTCGCAACTCTATAATGATATTATACATTTATGGCGTCACGTCAATGCCAAAACTAGAGCGCGCAAAATGGCGTGCCACAAAAATTCCGCGGGCGTAAATTTCAAATGTGAAACTCGAGAGCACAAAATTAAGAATAGAAATGTGATTGAGGACATAATATTAGCATTACCAAACTGTATGTTTCTCCTCTCAAATGTCTTTTCCTCTCTGATGTGTTACGCGTCCTCACAGCATAAAATGAATTACCGGCGGCGGCTTTTTTTGCTCGAGTGAGATTTCTATACGCGCAGTTTGAAAGGCAGGTTTTGGCAGTTTGGGGGCGGGGTATAGGCAGTTTCTGCCTCACCGAATCCTATTGGCCGATGGCTCCTGGTTTTGTGATTGACTGCGCACTACAGAAAGTTTCTACAGAAAAACCAAAGATAATGAGGAGGAAGAAGAACAGCTGACAGGTAGGTTAAACGCAAGTTATAGTTTATCGACCGTATAATTATAATTTAATAGTTAGGTCTTACATGTTTAATAAGCACGCAATCAGCGGCTCCTTGCCCTTGTCTGTCACAATACTCAAGTTTGCTATATTATGCTTTGGTTTAAAATAAAAGCATTTACTATGTTAAACTTTGGCTAAATTCATTATATTGGTGTCATTTAATGCAATATAGGGCTGAATTTATCATTTATACAGTGATTTAGAGGAAATTTCAAGGTATTGAGATATATATCGTGTATATTGATATAGCTTAAAAATATACATAATATTATTTTTTATGCCATATTGCTATTTCAAAGATTTGAATTACAAATCATCAGTTAATTTTAGATATACAGAATATTAAATATCCTTAATCCCCAGCACTGTTTTCTCTCCCAGTCAGCTAGACAAATGTTTTTGTTTGATTTTTACATCTGATTAAGAGAAGAAAGGTTTTTGTGATAAACTAAAATTAATAAGTGAAATAGGCTTTTTAGTTAGTGTGATCAAAAGCAGGCTGCCTGGTCAAATTGTCACAATTGTTCAGAAACTTTCCTTTTGCTTACCTAATTAGTTCTGGAGAAAATAGATTAGTCAGTTTTTTTAACCACTCATCCACCTCCCATATTGCCCTCCACCACATTGGCTACTCAAAAATACAAGCCATTTGCCTTTTTCTACATGAGTACTCAAATAGATTGACACCTGATGTAATAATTGCCTAATTGCATGGCACTTAATGGTAAATGTTCCCGTAACAACCCCCTTCCGGCTTTTAAGCAAAGAATGAATCCTTGTTAGACCTTTCTTTCTAAATATTCTTATGCTCTTATGTGCTATTATGCCTTAATAACAATAGTTAAAAGTAGTAATGGACTGAGGAACATTGTGCAGTAATTCCATTAAATGAAGCAGACTTCATAAAAATGTACAAATTCAGATTATAACACAATGTCGGAACTTCCAGAGAACACAGCAGAAGGCGAGTGGGGGATGTTTTTGGGGGTTGACCCATATGTGGTCTTAGTCACTGCTTTCTGTTAAATTGGAACGGTCATCTTTTCATTCAAGAGTGAACCGTGGATTCAGCAATGTCAAACTTTCAAAGATTTGCTCAAATCTTTCAAGTGCCATTTTCATTGATACTGAAGCAGAAGCAGCTGATGGGTACCGGGCTGGCGGAGTGCCTCTTCGGCGGTAGCTGAGGCAAAGACTCGGGTGTGGGAGGAGTTCGGTGAGGCTTATATGGGCTGTGTGGTCCCTGTACAATCGGTGTCAGAGCTTGGTCTGCATTGGCGGCAATAAGTCGGACTCGTTTCAGTGGGGGGTTGGGCTCCGCCAGAAACTGCCTTGTCACCGATTCTGTTCTGCTTTATGGACAAATTTCTAGAGCATAACCAGAGTGTTGAGGTGTCGGTTTGGTGACCTCAGGATCAGGTCTCTGCTTTTGCAGATGATGTGATACTCGGTGGCTTCTATCGGATCGAGACCTTCAGCTCTCACTGGAGCAGTTCGCGGCAGTGAAGCGGTTGGGATAAAGATCAGCACCTCCAAATCCGAGGCCATGGTCCTCAGCCGGAAAAGGGTGGAGTGCTCTCTCCGGGTCAGGGAGGGGGTCCTTCCCCAAGTGGAGGAGTTTAAGTATCTCGGGGTCTTGTTCACAAGTGAGGGACGGATGGAGCGGGAGATCGACAGGCGGATCATGTAGATCGGCCTGTCTTGGTAAAGAAGGAGCTGAGCCAAAAGGCAAAGCTCTCGATTTACCAGTCGATCTACGTTCCTACTCTCACCTATGGTCATGAGTTGTGGGTAGTGACCGAAAGAACGAGATCGCGAATACAAGCGGCCGAAATGAGTTTCCTCCGCAGGGTGGCTGGGCTCTCCCTTAGAGAAGCTCAGTCATTCAGGAGGGACTCGGAGTAGAGCTGCTGCTCCTCCGCATCGAGAGGAGCCAGATGAGGTGGCTCGGGCATCTGGTTAGGATGCCTCCTGGACGCCTCCCTGGTGAGGTGTTCTGGGCATGTCCCACTGGGAGGAGGCCCCGGGGAAGACCCAGGACACGCTGGAGAGATTATATCTCTCGGCTGGCCTGGGAACGCCTCAGGATTCCCCCAGAAGAGCTGGACGAAGTGGCGGGTGAGAGGGAAGTCTGGGTTTCCCTGCTTAGGTTGCTGGCCCCGCGACCGACCCGGAACAGCGGTAGAGGATGGATGAATGGACTTATGTTGTTACTTACTCAAAGTCTTTTCGTAGAGGTAGTTTAAAGCTTAAACCACCTTGAACTGTTTTCGTGTGCCCAGAGTAAAGCTTGTTGTGTAATATTTTACACAGTTAATGTGTTGTTGGTGTTTGAGAAGGTTGTGTGTTTAATGCTGTGCTGTTGGGCTAAGAGGGGCTCCAGGTAGTGTCCTTGAAAACACCTCACTGTTCATGCATTGCATGGTTTCATCTCTTTTGCTGTATTTCTGACTGAGCATCTACATACAAAATAACTGCATGACAGTGTCCTGGGTAGTGATCTTTATGTTATGAAGGTTATCAGTAACTAACAAAATGTTAAAATCTCTTCTCGTGACTACAGATATTCGCTGTATCCAATCTATAATAAATGGCTCAAATGGTAAATTTTTTCACAATATGATATTTTATTATTATTGCTTGGAATAACAGTATGGAAAGTCTAAATTCAAAATTTATATTTGTTGTTGGTTTTGGTTGGTTTTCCTGTTATTTTGATGAGGATTGGACTGGGAAAAGCAAATCTGAGGTTTCTCTTAGAGACATGGCTATATAATTTATGGCCTAAAACTAATGTCACGATATTTTAAAGATATATCACAACACACAATATATATCTCAATATATTCTCTTTTTTGGGGAGAGAACTACATTTCCCACAATCCCCTGCGTCCGGAATCGGAGCTGTGTCACAATAATGTAATGGATGTGCATCCGGAATAATATCAAGTAAATGGCTGTATTGTGAGTCGAACGCTGGCTGTTGTTATTAATCAGCTGAAATATGAGTTTTGTCTGTAATAAAGGGGAAGATTTGACTGAACTGGAGTCGCAAATGCCCACACACAGCGCATTTACATCATGAAGAATATCATTTATGTGCGTTACACATTTACTTCTATTTATCTTCACAGAATAACCAAGTCGTTCACTTACATTTCCAATTAATGTCTCTGAAATCGCATGGATTTTCACGTTGCTTTCTGCAGGCTCGCTTTCCTCCGCTTCCACTACAAAACGTGCATGCACTAGGACAGTTTTCTGGATGATTCGTGAGTGAGCACTCTACTTTGAGAGGGCAGAGAAGTGAAACTGGAAAGTGGCGTACATGTTGTCTGTTTAACATTAATGTGAGGATTTGTACTAAATATTCAAAATATTGTCATTCGGGGGCGTAGCACCAAATTCTGGGCCCTATATACAAACAGACTCCATATATGTGACCCTCCACGGCAAAACCAGACGGTTGTCGCATATTTTCAAAATTGAGTTATGTTTTCATGAAAGGGCATAAATCAACCTTAATATTGAATGAACTGGACGACATATGACATATCGACATTCAAATGAGTCGGGTTTCTCCTGTCACGCCAAGTGAGAAACGGAGAAATCTGCCTTTGAAGTTGACTATCGCCGTAGCACTCACAGACGCTTGGTGCGGTCGCGGCTATGTTTGTATTTACGGTAGCCTACGCTGCATTCACAGCCACACGGATAGCCTACCTGCGTTAGGTTAGCTGAACTCGGGAGACGAAGATGGATTCCGGAGAAATGTCTTCACGCTAGTCAACAAGTGGATTTACCGTAAATATTGAAGTAGAGCGGTCAAAACAGAAACTTTTAACATTCTGCTGGAATTGAATTCCTCACCTCAAGAAAGTCACGTTTTTAGGATGGAAAGGTTAAGTTTTTCAGGGAAATTTACCCACAACAGTACAGTATAGACCTTCCACTGTTTCAAAACACTAAAAACAAAAAATTCAAAATTTTACCCCACGCAACATAAACGGACGTTTTTCTGGGAAACCTGCATTGTGACAAGCGACCGGTTTTGCCGTGGAGGGTCACATCTCAGGGGCCCTCCCTCCCTCTTGGGGCCCTACTACAATGCTCATGCAGTCATTTACTACATAGCATGTGAAACAAGCCGAGATACATCGAGTGTGTTCAATATTCCGCCCAACCCTAATGTATGTGCTCATTATTTAATGTATGACAGTTAACTAATCACCATCTTACTGAGAGCTTTGATAACAGAGCTACAACCCTATAATCAAGACGCTTTTTACAATTATTGAGGCAAAATGACAAATTGTGTGTCTATTTTTAAGAGTTGCCATTGCCTATTATTCTTTTCCGTTTACCTCATTTATCAGGCAGTCGTATGTGACTTATGTTATAAGTTATGTTTCCTAATAACCGGTACAGTCTCACTGGAGCAACCTGGAGTTAACGATCTTGCTCGGAACTCAATAGTGGAAGCTGTCCCAGGATTCAAACCCCAGTATTAATTTCCTCAAAACAGTGTTTTTGTCACTTAGACCGCTGCTACACCTTCACCCCCACTGTTACATTTGTGTGCACTACCCTTAAAATTAAGTGTGTCATCGTACAAACCCAAAGATTGATGGTGCAGCTTGCTTAGAGTGCATTTTTATCAGACTGAAAATGCCGTATTGACTCATCAGACACTCAGATACATCACGGCATATTTTCTTATAAGAGTGTCTGTGCAGTGAGAGTAATGTGTGCTTAGCTTAAGTAAACATTGTTATTGTGTTTGCGCTGGATCCAGTTTTTTTTCAAAATGATTTTTAAAAGTGTTCTCTCTTGTTCCCGGCACATAAGATAATCATTATCCTGGATAACCTAACCTAACACAGACCGGTTCACGTCCCTCGGCTATATAAATACAAACTTAAATTATTTCTCACATTCAGTAGGCCACACGATGCAGCTTTTTCTTCACAAATGTTCCCACTGTTTTTAATATCTTAAACATCTCGCCTAAAGGTGATTTCTCCACTTATTAAGATGAGCTGTTGGATTTATACAGAAATTTATTCTTACCTTTCAATTCTCTTGAAATTCCTGTAAACTTCCATCCTTTTATAATAATCTTACAGAGTGGAATTTATATCCGTCCTATAGACCTCCCTTCCACCCTCAACAGTTTCTAACTCAGGACCTTATTATTATTCTCTCCATCAATGTAGTTGTTATTTTTCAAAGCTTTCTGCTTAATGTGGACTGTAACTGTTTCCACTGACAATGACAGCAGGTAAAATCACTGTAAGGACATCACAAAATAACATAATCACAGTCATTTCACAGCCAATTTTGTTCCATTTAGAAAAGCCAAGATTACATAATTACTTAAATAGATTACTTAAATATACCAAAGGAAATCCAGAAGTGCGGTACTGACTGATATTTCAGGAAAAGACTATGGTGTTACTGATGGTACATTCTTCAATATCTTAAATGTGTGAATAAAATTCTTACAAGGTCACATTTGCTTACACTCGTGAGATATCACACACAGCCTTGCACTCAGACAGACTGCTGGAAAAAAATACTGATCGTCCAAATAATCACATTGGACTTTGGCCGCATTGGAAACACTCCAGCTTCCTCTTAATAATAATCAGAGTTATTTCACCCATTTTATTTCCAACTCGTACAGCCGTTGTAACTATATAAACACAATTTTTGTAACTGTGATTATATGAGGGCCTGTTCAGTTCGCTCAGGCGTACCAAGTGTAACTGTCCTTTTGGGTTTGTGTTGATCTGATCGTGACCACTGTTTAGTTCTACAGCAGAGGTGTGATAATGTATATTATGTTATTAACAGTTGTTGGTCCTCCATGTCAATCTTTTCCACCACACGCAGGTTAAGAAGAGTTTCTGTTGCAGACCGAAGCGGGAATTTTATTCTGATATCTTTCTCATATGTAGTCTCAGGATAAATTGTACTTTATTTGTATAACATGACATGATGCAACCCGAGTGGTATACTACTATCATTTTTATAATTTCAGACATCTGTCCCCTGACCTCTCTTTTTATGTGTCAGTAAGTGTGTATGTGTGTGTGTGAATCTGTCTTTAATTGATTCTGCTGTGCTTCTCCTGCATGGTAGACACCCACACAAGCATATGTGTATCTCTCTATACTATATACAGTATATAGTTGACTAATCTATCAGTAATTTTATTAGATTAGTTGATGGCCTCCATCTTTGCTTCCTGTGGGCTACATTAATAAATCTAATGACAAAGTGGTCTTTTGCATGAAAAGACAATTTGCAATAGTTGACTTAAAATAGCAATAAGGAACTGTTAACCTAAATAAGGCTTCAAATGTGTATAAATCTTAAAATACCCATCAACAATAGTTTACAAGCGTTTTAAACTGGAATGCAGGTGTTGTGTGGAAATCAGCATCATCAAGGGCATGTGCATTGACGATAGTCACCTTACCACCAACAAATGTGACATTAATGACATTCATATTTAATTTGCTTCTACATTGCACTTTGCTTCTTTTGTATTGATTACACTGTAACATTATAAAATTGAAAAAAAAATTGATCAGTTGAAAATGAAATACTGAAGTTTGTCATTTTGAACCAATTTGGCTTATAAAATGAGCTGCTTTTGCAGAGAACTACATTTCCCACGATCCTCTGGGTGCGCCTCTAAGCCGCGTCACAATGACGCGTTGGGCGCGCGTTCCAGAATAAACGATGGAAAATCTAAATAAACAGCAGAATTGTGAGTAGAACGCTGGTTGTTGTGGTTATTTATCAGCTAAAATATGGTTTGTGTCTGTAATAAAGGAGACATTTTGACCGAACTGGAGCGTTTTGCGAGTAACGACGCTCATGGGCGCGCTCATTAACCCAGCGCATGTGTTTACATCGCCAGAAATATTTTTATGAGTTTACTTCTGTTTGAGTGCACGGAACATCTCACAAATACTTTCACACACAGAGAGATCAGGTCTTGTCTTTATCGCACCACTGAAAACGTTGTGTGTCACTATTAAGCGCCCGTGTGCGTGCAATACAAGCGGAGCTGCTCTAGCGAGTAAAATGAATCAAACGAAGCTTCGATTCTAGAAATATTGCCTCGACCATTTTTGTAACAGAATTATTCAAGTTATTGGAACAATCGTTTCAGCTCTACTTTACCGCAGTGCCACTTTCCATGCATAACGAATTGAGTGTACACGCATTTACAGATCGGCTCCATAGAACGGCCCAATGCCGCCGATACCCGATCCAGCCGTTTGAGCGGGTTATTGGACCGATACCGATCATATCGGATCGGCTACATCTCTAGTAAAGGCACACATTAAGCATGAAGGTATGGTGGTGAACTGTTTGATCATAATGGAAGCCACTGCATGTAAGAGAGTCTCTTGGTTAAGGCTGTTTAAATGACTAAGTAGTGTCAGCAGTGTGGTAGTAACATGAGGACACTGTGGCTTGCACCACAGCTGATGGAGTCTAATGGTTCCAGCTGGCTGTCATGGCAACGTGTGATTTTATTTATTTATTTTTTTCTCTCTCTATCTCTCCCACCCTCTCTGCGCTCTGCGTGGTTGATGTGTGTGAATGTGGCTGTATGTTCATTCACAACAAGACCTTCCACTTGAGCACTCTGTGGGGAGAAGTCTGTACTGTGCATGTGGGGTATGTTCAGCAATCAGATTTTTCCTTCTGTACAATGTTTCAGGCAGCAAAGTGACTTTTTGTGTTTTTTAATGTTGTAGGTAGTGTTGTAAAAATTTTATGATGTTCATTAATGTGCTGTTGTAATTGATATGGAATGATATAGGGTCACCTGTGACACTTCAGTCAGGTTATCACTGTCATTCAGTACTCACTTAATGATTGTGTGTATAAAATTTCTCTCTGTTCTAAAAATGTTAACCAAGTGAAAATGAGGCTTGAAGCTTTTAGATGTATTTCTTGAAATAAGTGAATTAAAATCATTAATCGTCATTAAAATCATCTACACTTTCCTAAAAATGAGCAAAATATTTTTGAATGGTAAATTGCCATAAAACAATAATAATACAACCTGATCTTAAAATGAAGATGTTTATTTTGTTTGATTAAAATAAAGGAAAAGATGTGCACAGTAATAACCTTTATAGTTTGAGACCACTAAACAGGAAAGTATCTCATAAGGTGATGCTAACAGCAGCATATCTTGCATCAGGGCTTTGTCTTTTCTGCTTCTTGCCATTAGAACTACTGCTTGTGACGAGTTGTGCCCCGTTTCTGATACTGAACAGAAGTTGACACGTTTAACTCCAAATTCACTTGCATGCGGCACCATGTTGGAGGCTTTGCCAAAAGCGCTTAATACTGTTGTACATCACAGCACCACATCAGCTTGAAATGGAATTTACATTTCTGGAAATATCACTTGGTATTACACAGTATCACAGTATCACTTTCATTCCTCGGACGTGAATGGAGTGTAAATCACAATAGAGCATATTGATTTAATGGACAGCGATTCTCTGTTTGCCAGTACCAAAAACTCTGGGATCTCTCTAAATCTCTCTCTTTCTTTCTCTCAGCCAGTGTTTGCCAGAGTTCAGGATGAGCAGGGAGAGAGAGGAGCGATCTCCACTCGATGACTCGGAGGTGGAAGAAGGGATCAGGGAAGAGCTAGAAGATGATGACGAGCCAAAGGTTTGCCAAGTGTGTGGAGACAAAGCTACAGGGTACCATTTTAATGCCATGACCTGTGAGGGCTGCAAGGGCTTCTTCAGGTGAGCACACAAGACTCTACAATAGACGTGCATACGCCAGGAGAGTTTTCTGTATGGGCGAGGCAAATAACCACTTACTTTGTATTTACTTTCATTACATTACACTACATTACACTTGGCAGACTCTTTTATACAAAGTGACTTACAATTGGTAAAACATTCAATATTGGGACTGTGAAAGAACTAACAGTGTGTACTAAGTGCTAAGGTTTAAGTGTAGGAGGATAAAGGTATCATCAGTAAGTTTGGACAGCGGTAATATAGGATGGGCGGTGATCTAAGAGAGGAGGTGCTCTCTGAAGAGGGAGAAGGATACAAATGTTTTGGTGGCCCTTGGCATCTCATTTCACCAGCGGGGAACCACAAAGGAGAACAGTCTGGACTTGACGTGCCTTGTGCTTAGGCACAGCACAGCCAGACGGTGTTGGTTGGTTGGAATTCACTATAGTTTAATATAATATGAAATATAGGCACTTTCTATATCTATCACTTTCTGCAATTACATTGATGCGCCAATTCAGAATTTTCCTTGTACAATTTTCTGATTTTCTTATTTTAGAGACACTAAAATCTTGTTTTGAGATGAGTGTATGATTGGGACACTGCATCCTGTCGCTATACGTTCAATCATGTACATTGTTGGTTCTACATCCAGAAGACATGTATCTCTAAAAAGAGATTATGTAGTTCAGGTTAAAAAACCTTCCTTTACAGCAACTGGTTCTATAGTGTAGTGCAGGGTGAAAGTATTTGCTGAGTAGCACATTTTTGGTCGCTTTAGCTCTGTAATCCAGCACGTGTTTAAATAATGGCAAAGTGCAGAATTTCTGCTTTCATGTTAGAATATGGAAGCCTAGTTTTTACATACGAATAATAAAACACAATTTAACAAAAGGTGAAAAAAAATTATATTTTTTGGCATTGGCTTTAAGGACTAAAAAGCTTTAGATTGCTCAAAAGTGGTCTGGGAGCACAGTAAATACACAAGGCCTAATTTTCCCTTCTCTAGGCATGTTGAACAACACCAAATCTGCAGTGGAATGTACTTTGACAAATTGGTTTACCCTGGCGTCCATCCCGACCAGACTTAGAGGTTGCACCTTGCATTGGGTTCTAGCCTTGCTAGCATCTGACACAGGACCTAAAGAAAAATTGACCCCAGTGAAGGACATTGATTTATACCCGCTCACACTGTGGGGCCATTTTTTGTTTTTCATCATAGAAATAGGCACAGAAATGGGATCTGTTTGTAACAACGCCTGGGGGAGCTTTCACCATGAAAATCTCAGTGTGGAAATAAAAAACCATTCATGCTAATGATTGGGCAGTTCCCAGCAGGCCATTCACCTCACTGCCCTATGATTGACACCTAGTTCCTAAATTTATCCCTTGCACTAATGCAAGAAAAGAATTTCATGGAAAAAAAATCACAAAATGCCAGCACAGCACAAACCTGCTATTTTAGTTTGCTATTTGAAGGACATTTTAAAGATGCTTCCAGTCGTCAGACCCCATCATCTCAAACTGCCTTATTTATTTGGACGCAGGACTTCAACAGTAAGCGTGCATTAGTCAGGCTACGAGTCAGCTTGGAAGGCCACTAACGTAAGCGCGAACAGATTAAATTCCCATGGTCATGCTAGAATGTGTATGAACACACTGCCCACGTAGCAGGTGATGCTTTACAGACGTTGGTTGGGTCTTATTACATATGTCCAGTGGTTATACAGCATAAGATCTATAACTTTATAACCATTTTCAGATGCATTGCATGTGGAAATGTGAAGGTTTTTGGAAGAATGCAAAACAAAAATAATGGTAACTTTGAAAACTAATTAAAAACACACACAACAGCATTCTAAATAAAGCAAGCCAAACACACTCCCACTCTCTTCCTGGGTGCTGTGTTTATCACTCGCCGCTGCTGCAGTTAAAAAACAGCAGCAGATCCAGAAATTGAAAAACATTTTTTTGCACATTTAACACATATAGCCACATTTCAAAGGAATGCATTTATATACAATATTCACCAAATATACAGCTTATATATATTACCTTAATACTTTTGTTAATATTAAGGTAATATATATAAGTCATTCTTATATGTCTTCACTTTGAAATAAATGAATAAGAAGTGTGTTTCAGTTTTGTCCATGTAGTGTATTTCACGTGACAAAAAAATGTTCATATGGGCACCGCTGTTAACCATGATCTCTTGTTAATGCCGTTCTCTTTTGTTCATGTGTAATGTACTTGCAGGAGCTTCTCCAAGGCAGGTTCTTTCTGTGCTTACCTGGTGAAGAGAAACTATGATTTAATAAAGTTATTACAATATTTGTTCTCTTTTTCTGCTAGAAACAGAAGTTGTGGTTTTCCTTTTTTCTTTCTTGCATGGTTTGTGAGGTTTAGCCCAGCAGGGAAGGGAAGGAAGCGGTACTAAAAATGATCATATTGACTTAATACATAATAAATTACACGCATTTAGTGTTTTCAGTTTAACTTCTTCTCTCCCACTTCACACAGTTTGTGATAGTCACTATTTAGCTCAGAGTGTTTTGTGAAGTGCAGCATTTGTTCTTCTTTGCAAATATATGCAAAGTGTTGGGCTGTATAGTTGTGGAGGTCAAGTAGGTCTTTACTCTTGTTCACAAACACTTCTGTAAACTTGAGTTCTTTCCTAGTTGCATGTGTGTAGATGATTTATTGCTATGTATGGTTTCATATTTGTCTGTCCTCCAGACGAGCTATGAAGGGTCCGGCCAAATTCCGCTGTCCATTCCAAAACAACTGTGTGATCACCAAGAACAACCGGCGGCAGTGCCAGTCCTGCCGGCTACAGAAGTGTCTCTCCATCGGGATGCTGAAGGAGTGTGAGTTAATACAGATTTGAAAAAATTTCTCCTTCTTTCTCTGTCTCTTTCCACCAGCGGTTGAAAAATCTGGAGCACACGTAGTGGAAATATGCTTTTATTTCAACCCCATTAAGATCAGCATTAAGTCTGACTGTTGGAGCAAAACTGGACAGGTTTTCTGCTGAAGTGCATGCAAACTCTGTCTGTATTTTGTCAGTGTGTCTGAAGTTCTTAAATGTTGTTTTTCCAAAAACTAGGATTTGGCTTTAGACTCTGTAGAAAGAATTCGTAATGTGATACAGGTACAGGTACAGAAAAAGAGCAAATTCTCCTGTTTTCAAGATTATTGAGACTAATATATGGAATATTTATTTTACGTAATTATCAATAATGTATTTTCTACAACATTTAGCCAACATTAAGGATGAGCTGCACTACCAGTCAAAAGTTTTGGCACACTGGCACGCTACAGTTTCTTTTATCGCTTTTCTATTGATGTCAAAAACTGTAGACGCTGTATGTGCATTCAACTCAGTTTTAACACAATTATCAAAACAGGATCTTGTAACCCTGCATTTCCACAGTACTGTCAGCTCTGTCCCTGCAGACCTGAATAGTTTTATAAAGACTGTCTTGGTGAGCAGAATTTCTTAGCCAATCCTACATATGCTGAAAGTTTTATCATGCTTATTTAAGCTCCCGTGACTTCTGCCTGCATTTTGTTGTTCAGTAAACTACAGTGTTTCTAATATTTGTTAAATTAGCACCTCCAGTATGAGGCAGAGGAGTGTATTCACACAGCATATGCTAGGGAGATTTTTCAAAGCTTCGGTGATAGTTTACAGGTTTCTGTTTGATACTTCATGTTGCTTTGTGTGGTCAGTCACAACTGAATTCTTGCAGCAAAATATATTGTTACTTGTGTATTTTACTGAATGTTTAAATTGTCCTTGAATTGAATTGTTAAATCAAACAATTTAACTTATTTTTTTTTAATTAAAAAAAAAAATCAGTGGTCCCCAAAACTCGGTGATGCACCCCCAAGGGTAAAAGTAATGACATTGAAAACGAACTATGAGTGACTGCCTCAGCTATAACTCCAATTTTCCAATATGTTCAGGTTTTAGTTTTTTGTCAGTGCATTGTTTGTACATATGGGAAATTTTGAGAAAATTAGGGCTGATAATGTTAATGGATTAATGCACACAGTTAATCTACAATTGAATCATATGATCAAGTTTGGCCCTGACTTTCACTAATACTTCTAGCACAGACCTCTACTGTTTTATTGAAACATAGTTTGAAACATGCTTGACACGTTTTTGCTTAACACATGCCTTTATTAGGGAGACAAAGTAGGCGTTTCACCACACAGTTTTGTAATATAGATGCGGGAGCTTGTGCTCATGTGAAACGTCATTTTAAGTCAGATTTGAGTGACCAAAAGGCTCAAATGAGACAGTGGTTGAGTGGGGCCCGACATATTGGCTGGGGGTGGATTGAAATATTGGGAGACGAGTAGAGGTGAAACAATACATCGTTCTACATTTATATGTGTATGTATATATTAAGGTGTTGGTAGCCCAGTGGTAAGACACTCTGCTTTGGACCAAGAGGTTCTGGGTTCGAGTCCGACCTCTGGCGTTACCAACGTTGGGTCCCTGAGCAAGACCCTTAACCCTAAGTTGCTCTCAGGGGAACTGTCCCTGAAATTAGGAAATGTAAGTCGCTCTGGTCAAGAGCGTCTGCTAAATGCTGTAAATGTAAATATGTCAATTTAATGATCGGTTCCAAAATGAAAACATTGATCAGACATCATACATATGGGCTCAAAAATATTCTTCTACAAAAGGAAGCCCTGCAGAAAAAGTTAGTGAACTACAGGGTTAAATATAGTTGTTTATTGTGTTCACCAGTGATCATGTCAGACGAAGCAGTTGAGAAGAGGAGAATGCTGATCCGGATGAAGAGAACGGCAGACGAGCCGGTGGTTCTCTCCCCGCAGCAGGAGGACATTATTGAGGAGCTTCTTGCTGCACACAAGAAGACCTATGACATGAGTTTCTCCGACTTCTGTCAGTTCCGGGTCAGACATTTAGCCCTTGTGCCTTTGTCGAAAAAAATCTAACCAATTAGTACCTGAATGTTCCCTCTCGAGAAGAGTGTGATAAAGAAATTTACAATTTTGTCAGATCAACAACACATGGATTGACTCATAAAATTTCACCTGCCACTTTCAGGAAACTTTGACCTCAACATTTTAATTGTGAACAATGTACAATACTGGGCAACGTCTTATTTCTTCAAATTTTGCTTCCAAAGAGCCAGACTTTCTTGTGTTTATTTATAAATGTAGGAATAGAGGAATAGTCTTACATGTATTTAGATGTATGTTTGTACATAAAACATTATATCTACTGTCTCATTTTCCTAGCAAATAATGGAGAAATGAACGTGGCTCAAGATATTTGCACAATATTTTGTCAGTATTTTTACTTGCATAATTAGTTAATCTATTAAAATTTCCAAAACTTCACACAGTTAAAAAACTTTGTTGCAAATAAGTTAAAGCTACAGTGCTTTATTTGCATTGTTTGAAGCTTGAATGATTTTTTATAAAAATTACTTCTTTTTTGGGCACAAATTTGCTTTCAGGTGCTAGAAGCATTTAAAAGACACTCTTATTCAGAGTGACTAACATTCCCTAAAGCAACTTGAGTAATTTTGGCAGTAGGATAGAGCTGGCCCACTAAAAAGGAACCAATACCAGTAACTTTAAAAATGCTAAATATGATTGCTGATGATGAGTCAGACTGATAATCGGTCAACCCCTAATATCTCTACCTGATTTGATTCCAGACAAGAGGACAGAGATGCTGCCGTTGCTGTTGTTGTTTTCACTTTCACTTAGCTACTGTGTGACCTCTGCAGCCCCTCGACCGTGATTGTGACCCCATATCGGCGTTCGAGCAGGAGGCCCTCAGTGCCCAGCATTCACCCAGACCCAAGCATCAGCAGTCAGCAGAGTCCAGTGAGCGGATGCAGAACCACCTCATGCAGAACTCCTCTTTATCCGACTTCATCTCCAAGGAGGATATGGGCACAAAAGGAAAATGTACTTTCACCAACCTGCCACACATTAGTGACCTCAGCACCTACATGATCCAAAATGTCATCAACTATGCCAAGGTGCTCAAATCTTTCAGGTAGGTCAGCAGCTGACCTTCTTGGTCACAAATACAAAATTGCAGAGGAAACAAGACTTAAGCCTTCAATCTCCCTTAATGAAAACCTAAAAAGACAGTAAATGCTAAAAAGACACATATTACATATTATGTAATATGCTGCTTTGGGTTGATAGTGCAGCGGTTAGGTCGTGGGTCCAGTGGCCGGAAGATTGCTGTTGACGTACCTTCCCAAAGCACTGCTCTCAGGGTGCTGCCAAGAAGCTGCCCACTGCTCCTTCATGGATTTAATTTAAGTGAAGTGAGTGATTATTTGTTATTGTTAGCACACTATAGCAGAACACACAGTGCACCAATACCAAATGTGACCTCTGCATTTGACCCATCTGTGAAGGAGCAGTGGCCAGCTGACATGGGCTGTGCCCGAGGAGCAGTGCTTGGATTGAAACCGGCGACCCTCAGATCACAGGACAAATTCCCAATACCGATTAAGGTACCGACTGCCCCAAATGCAGTCAGTAAGTCAAAAACAATAGAGTAGGTCACAATTTGTTGTGTTGCACTTTGTTGTGTGAGTTTTGCTGTGGTGTGTTCACAATGACAAATAATCACTATCCTTAAGTTCACATAAATTTGGTCCATATTAAAGACTTTGAATCCAGTGTCATTAAAGTCCCTGTTGTAATATTCATTCATTCAGTTGGGGGCAGTTGGTGTTCGCCCCGTGATCAGAAGGTCTCAGGTTCGAATCCAGGCCAGGTAAAGTTAACACTGAGGTACTCATGAGCAAGGTACCATCCCAAAGCACCGCTCCCTGGGCGCTGCCCTCGTTAGCTGCCCACGGCTCCTTCACGGATGGTCAAATGCAGAGGTCACATTTTGCTCACTCACTTTCACTTCATTTTCCGAACCGCTGAATCCCAACTGGGGTCACGGGGGGGCCGGAGCCTATCCTGGGAACTTACGGGCGCAAGGTGGGGACCAACCCTGGGCAGGCACCAACACACCGCAGGGCACACACACTCACACAATCACATTCACACCTTACGGTGCCAATTTAGAGTTGCCAGTTAACCTACATAGCATGCCTTTGTACTGTGGGAAGAAACTGTAGCACCCGGAGGAAACCCACGCGAACACAGGGAGAACATGCCAACTCCACACAGAAAGACTCTACAGCGTGGGTTAACCCAAAACCTTCTCGCTGTGAGGCGACAGCGCTAACCACTGCGCCACTGTGCCGCCCTACTTGTAATATATATAATATATATTAACAGCAATGTGATTAGTCACAAGTTTGAAATACTTAGTTTTTCCCTTAGATAAAACATATAACTCTGAGCAGCTGACAAATGCTAATATGCCTTTAGCTTCATATTATTGTTAGCTACGCACCTTTAAGAGTTGTTGCCTGACTATGAGTTGGTGGCAAGTTCTTAGTGTTGTGTTTTGGTCTTTTTCACAGGGTTTTGTCTATAGAAGATCAAATCTCTCTGCTAAAAGGCGCCACCTTTGAGATTGTGCAGATGCGCTTCAACATGGTGTTCAACGTGGAGAACGGCACCTGGGAGTGTGGAGCACTTCACTACTGCATGGACGATGCTTCTCGTGGTGAGTAACTGCATGACTAATGCAGCACAAATTATCATTCATTCATTTATTACCTGAACCGCTTAATCGCAACTGGGGTCGCGGGGGAACTGGAGACTATCCCGGGAACAAGTCTGGGCAGGCGCCAACACACCGAAGGGCACACACACTTACAAAATCACACTCACACACACATTTACGGGGCCAGTTTAGAGTCGCCAGTTAACCTATATTGCATGTTTTTGGACTGTAGGAGGAAACCAGAGCACCCGGAGGAAACCCATGCGAACACAGGGAGAGCATGCAAACTTCACACAGAAAAGGTCCCACGGCCTGTTTAAAAAAGCATCCTAGGTGTCTTCCCATACTGCTATGTAGTCAACAAGCAGTGGACTTTATCGATGAAAATCATGAAAATTACACGGGACCTAATATCATTATCTCATTTGCTCTCCATTATTGTTAAAAACATTGGAAATTTGAAAAAAAGTATATATTTTTGTCTTAATAGCTCATGACTTTCTCAACAAAGTAGACTTCAGAGCACACGTCTTGCCTTCTCTTGAGTAGTGAGTAAAGTACTGGACTTTATTAATCAAAATTACATGGAACGCACTGTCAGTGCCCCATTTGCTTTCCTTTATCTGTTAGTTTCCATTGTCTTAAGAGCTTCTCCCTTTTTAAAAAAATAGACTTCGGTCTGTTTTTTGAGCCTCTGTCAAGATGGCATGACCTTCAATTATTACATCGTCTGCTTTAGACTTTTCTTAAGAGTGGACAAAGAAAGCATCTCACACACCTTTGCTTCTTCTTAGTAGTGAGTAAGGCAGTGGAAAATATCATTAACTGCAGCTTTATTCAGTCTAAAGCCCTTCGCCAGGTTTGGGCTCTCAGCTCTCAGCTCATTGCATCTAACTCAGTCCTACTCCTGTGGAGGAGGAGGAGGAGGTCTTTGAAAGTAAAGAGTAACAGGCTACTAACAAGCTGCTTTCACACTGAGAGAAGCAGCAGGAGCTTCTCTTAGAATAATGGTGATATGCAGAACACAACGCAGGATTTCTCTCTGACAAATTGGCCTCAGTGGTAGAGTTTTGGTAGAACTCACATGGGAACAAAATACTTATATAATATAACATGAGTTCATCATTTGCTTTGCTTTGTAAGTAATATCGAAAATGTGAAAATTTGTTAGTGAGATTTTGGTCTTAAAAGCTTAAAGATTCAAGAGCCTTTACCCAGCTATATGTAAAGTACACAGCTTAAATAGTGTTCTCTTGACCAAAACTGATGACATTAAACATGACACATGACAAAACTTGAGAAGACAATACAGGGCAAAACTTGAGCAAACTTCAAATGAGAAGAACAATAAGAACAATTCAAAAAATGATATGAAACAGTGTAAAAAGTAAGAAAACACCCCCCGAGTTTAAAGTGGCAGTGCAGTGTGATGAGGTAGGTAAGCAGTAACCATGTAATACTGTATAGAAACAGTAGTAAACGGAACAGAATAAGCAGTATATAAGCTGAATAAAAACCAATTTAAAGTGTCAGTGCAATGAGATTGATATTGAGGAGAAAGGGTTAGTGCAGTGAGGCAGTTGTGGAGATATATGTATTTTGAGGCATTTGATAAGTGTTAAATGTGAAATTTTACTGCATGTAATATTTAAAATACTTCTCAAAATCATTTAGCTGATTTATAAAGGCACTGTGAAGTTAGTGAACATTATTTTTGCCTTGCAATACATAGAGAAGCCCAATGAGATATGCGATTTAGAAAGTGAAAAAATGAGGAAAATGTTTTTTCTTCTGTGATTTAAACTAAACCAGTATATAATTTATTATTAACTGTGCCTGCACACTGTGAGTCAGAAAAAGTGACCTCTATAGCCTTACCCATCACTGTAATAAATCTGGAGTGAATTTCAAAATTTTATCACTGTTGCATTCAGAATGACGAGAGGGGAGGAAGTAAATGATGTAGAGGGCGAGAGAAAGAGAGATTACACTCATATCCAGCTGCCCTTTCATGTTCTTGTCCTTGCTGACTGATTAGCGGTAAACTCACTCCTTTTAGCAGCTGGAATTGTCATCTCAGACAAGGTCAGCAGTGAAGGTGTTATTACCTCCAGCTCCTCAGTGCTACTGCTCCTTATTAAGTGATAAAATTACACTGAAAACCTGCAGCGTTTAGATCTGGCCAATTCTAGATCATGTACTGTATATGGACAACTGTATACAGTACAAATATGTTTTTATATATGATGACATATATAAATAGCTCTTTGCCTTGACCTCAACAGATTGTAGTTGTGTGCTAAGGATTATGCGCTCCTCATGATGCAGCTAAGAAAATGTCAAAAGAGGACAATACTCTTACCATCGAAACAAAACTATTTGATTAAACACTCCTACTTCTAGTTTAAAGTTTACATTTAGATTCTACTTCTAGTTTAAAGTGTATATTTTATATTCTATTTATATATCTTATTTTATGTGCCTTATTTCTTCTTTGATCTGTGTTTTTGCACTGTTAAAGCTGGAGCAATGTCGTCTCGTGTCTTGGTATACTTGTACAGTATATAGCAGAGATGACAAAGTTTACTTTGACTTTGATTAAAAAGTTTTGCTTATGTTACTATTAATTAAAAGTGAGAAAAAATACAAATAAAAGTTTAATTAGGGTGTGCAGACCTTTGATTGGTTTTATATATACCAGTTGAAAAGAGGACCTGCTGACAAATTCTTTCAAATTGTGCTCAGAATTACATTTGCAACAACATTATATTGCCCACCACAACTTAAATACATACTTTTTGTCTGTGTCTTAGAGAAGTGGGGCTAATTTTCAACATTCTTCCTAACTTTATATTGCACAAACAGAATTGTTATTGAATTTGGTCATAAATTGACCGTTAATTGTTTAGTGTTTATGTTGTTATGTGCTATGAATATGAAAATGTTTGTGGTAATTGTCATTTAACAAGTTATTAGTAACTGTACGTTTAAGGTGTGGTGGACAAATTAATAATTGCTTTGTTTCAAATTGAATGCAGCAGTAAATTATTTTTAAAATCTGTCATCATTTGTCAAAGTTATGGTCTTTTTCTGACTAACTGTGTACGGTTATTAGTTTATAATCGCACCTTTTTATTTTTACAAAATTAGTGTGGGAGGGACATGAGCGGTGTGATTTATCAATGCTAGAATCAGTCCAAAATGATTTTTGTTGTTGTGCGAGATCTTTTTTCATGTTAATTTTGACGTTTGCACATAATTGTCTGTATTATTGTCAGCCGTGACTGGGGCTCTGTGCTCTTTACGTCACACTTGCCATGGCTGAAAGAAGTTGATCAGAGGAACCTTGTTAGCGGTTTACTGTTTGTCCTGTTCCTTTAGTATCTAAGCAGGAGACGATGCCTTCTATTAAGTAGTATTTGCACAGAAGCATTTTCTGTGTAAGAATGCACACTAAAGATGTCATCACTATGGTAACCACAGTACACACAGGTACTCAGGGCCACACACGAATACTTGTTCTTCGCTATAGCTACTCACACTTTAATTAACTCCTTACAGAACAGAACAGAATTAACTCCTTACAGAACAGATAATTAACTCCCTCACAATGCCAAATCCACACCTGCGCCCACACAACACACACAACAGTACATACATACAACATTTCTGCCAGGGAAGGAGTCTCTTTCACATCGCACTGTTTGTTTACATGATTATATTTTGTACAGGCAAGCTGTTCTGCAGATCACAAATCTCAAATGTAGAATGTAGAGTGTTCCCGAAGAGGTTGAAAGAAATCTGGAGTTTCTTTAAATTTCATGTCAACCAGAGGTCCTTCATCAGCTGCCCAACAAAGTGCTTAAAACCATGTGATATGAATCAGTTGATATTTAGATTTCAAGGTCTTTTGGAGCATGTTCTCAATTTATATAGTACAGGACTGTGCAAAACTTTTGAGCCACTCCTCATTTCTTTACATTTTGCTAGGAAAGTGAGACAGTAGGTCTAGTGATTTATTGCTGCATGTGCAAACATAACTCTAAATATTCCCTTTAGACTTTAAAAAACAGAAGAAAGTCTGGCTCTTTGAAGGTAAAATGTTAAGAAATGAGGGGTGACTCAAGACTTCTTTTGCTGGTTATAGTTTTGCTCTTGACACACCTTACAGAACTCATTCATCCTGTAAGGATCACTCTTTAATGCATTAGTTCTTCTTTCTTAAGCAGTTCTATAGTGATGTTAAGTAGTTAATCACTACATAGTGTCTGTTTTGAGTGTGTGGCAGCCGTGTGGTTAGTTAGTTAGAAACAGAGTTAAACACCCCCCCGTCTCCTCTTTATGTATTTCGCCCCTCTTTCCCTCTCCCTTCCCTCTGTGTGAGAACAGCTGGTTTTCAGGACCACCTGCTAGACCCGCTGATGAAGTTCCACTACACACTACGACGGCTACAGTTACATGATGTGGAGTATTTACTGATGCAGGCGCTCTCGCTCTTCTCACCAGGTAAAACACACGTTTATACAAACACACACACTAATCCAAACCTTATCTTCAGTAACCAAATGCACATCTTTTACAACCTTTAGTTTCTCAAATAACACAATGTGCTTTTCTATAAAGTCATTTTCCTCATGGGGACCTCTCAAATGTCCCCACAAAGCAATAAAAAACAAATAAAAGTGATTTTAGGGGGCAAAAGGTACCCACAACGCATAAAAACATTGTACACACACACACACATATACATCAACAAAGCATTCTGTTCTGATTAACATCATAATAACAAAGAATATTACTAATGTTTTACTCTGCATAGTTCCCCTCATTTTTTTAAAAACAAATTTACACACATTTTTACTATAAATTTTATTGTTTTTTAAATTTGTCTTTGCCTGTTCATTTGTTTCTTTGCTGTGTCCTCAGACCGCCCGGGCATAACCAACCATGAAGCTATCGACATGTACCAAGAGATACTGGCCGTCACGCTAAAGACCTACATTGAGGCCAAGCGGAGCGGCCCGGATAAACAGTAAGAGCAAGACATGTTTGGTTTATTAAGGTACATAAAAATTTGCTCCCTTTTTCCTTATCCTCTTCATCCTTTAACATCATGACCATCTTCTCCCACCAGTTTGCTGTTCCCTAAGATCATGTCTTGTCTGACTGAAATGAGGACTATGACTGAGGAGTACAGCAAACAGGTGTTACAAATCCAGGACATACAGCCGGAAGTGCCCCCCCTTATGCTGGAAATAGTTAGCAAACCCACCTAGCCACCGTCTCCTCCCTCTACACAACCCACGGATGTTAAAGAGGTTAAATTAACACACGATTCGTTATGGTCTTTATTGTGATTTGATAGCTGGAGAGGCAGAATTCACCGCTTTCTTCAACTCTTTATAGCTCATTATAAGAGGCTCAATTTCAGTGTTAGCAGGACACTGCCACCTTGTGTCCTGGACTGGTGCAGACCAGTCTTTAACAGTCATAGAAAATTATTGAGAGATATAATTGGTGTTATTTCTTAAGATACCAGTTCAGAGACTGCTGAACAGGACAGTTTGTCTACAAGTTGTATCCGTTCCCTGTTGGGAGTAGCAGCGTTTCACATCTGTGCAGCTTTTCTCTTCTTCAGTCTAGTAGCACTAGCATGATGTGAGGTGACACTGAGAGCTGTGTCTGTACTCTGCAAAAAGCTAAGTTTCATTTTTTACTTTTACATGAGAGTAAAAGTGATTGGAACTAAGATCGGAAATCAACCTCCGAGTGCCTTTAATATGCTTTCTGAGAAGTGAGATGTCGAGTGCCATCCAGCTGACCAACACAAAAAGGCCCATGTTGTATGATTATACAACACCGGCATTTGCCCTTTAGCTCAGCTAATTTTGTTTCTCACAGAATTCCAGAGAGACTACATGAAGTGTGTGTGTAAGCATGTATGTAGGCAGATGGAACACATCATGTCCTGTGTCTATTTGGATGAAACAACTCAAGGTAAAGATTTCTGTGATGGTCATGAGCACTAGACGGTCGATCACGAACGCTAACGCATATAATTAATCTGGAAATTTAAACGTTGTTTGTTTTAAAACAACAATTATAAGTCAGTGTTTGGCCCAAACCTCCATGTTTATCAGATGTTCATGAAGTCTGAAGTCTGGCATATACCGGACGCCTTTCCATTGAAAACTGGCCTCTAAACATGTAGCTTTTTCACCGCGTCCATATAGTTTTAGCGCATAGACGGGACGAGATTTTAAAAAGCTGAGGGAGGCGGTGAAATTCCTGACAAAGCTCAGTAATTACGGGACGCATAACGTCGTAAATTTACGAACTCGGATATTCGCTGATATTGTAAAAGCAAATTTACGAGAAAAAGTTCTAATTTCGGAGATTAAAGTTGCAAATGTAGGAGAGAAAAAAACTTACATATTCTTTGACATCGTAAAATCAGACGACTGTTTATTTCTTTCGAATTTGTGACTTTACTACAGAAGCGTAATGTGTTCACTTGAGAAAAAAAAAAATTCAGCTCTGTTTTTCCGAATTAACGAGGTAGTTTTCATGTTAAAAAAAAAAAAGTTCTGTTTTTCTGAATTAAGAGATAGCTTTGGCGTTTTAAAAAAATCTGTTTTTCTGAATTAACGAGATACAGTTTTCATGTTTAAAAAAAAACAAAACTCAAAAGCTCTCATTTCGCCTACTTTAGAGCTCGATTTCACTGCAATAATGTCACACCTTAGATTAATGCAGTTTAATTTTGGTTTGGGTTTGTGACACTGGGAAATACTTCAGAATCAGAAACTTTGTTCATCCCGGAGGAAATTGCTCACATCAGACTGCACAATTCACAAAACACAAGGACAGAACAATAAAGAATAGTACCCAAAAATATAGTTAAAGCTAAAATAAAAATACTCAGATAAAAACCTTAGTGCAATAAATAGAATAGACTGTGTTGGCTTAATACTTGCAGCATTAAGTAGGTGGCATTGTTATTAGTTTTGCGCAGGCACCTCAAGACGGCAAGCCCGTTCTGATCTGCAGGACATTGCAGCGTGTTTTGTTGTTTTTGTTTTTTTAAACATGAAAACTGTATCTCGTTAATTCAGAAAAACATAACTTTTTTAACTTGAAAACTGTATCTCGTTAATTCAGAAAAACATAACTTTTTTAACATGAAAACCGTATCTTGTTAATTCAGAAAAACATAACTTTTTTTAACATGAAAACTGTATCTTGTTAATTCAGAAAAACATAACTTTTTTAACATGAAAACTATCTCGTTAATTCGGAAAAACAGCGGAATAATTTTTTCTCAAGTGAACGCATTACGCCTCCGTACTTTACAATGTCAGAGAACATCCGTGTTTTTCTCCTAAATTTACGAGTTCGCTGTTGGAATTTATGGCTTTTGTTCCCGAAAATTTAGCCAGTCCCTCAGCTCAAAAGTGGCCCAAATATGCCGTTCTCCTTACCAGACTTAAGTAACTTAAACGCGCAAACGTATGGAATTAAATAGAGGACATGCGTTAACATTATTATTTTTTATTCATTTAATAACAATCCAGATTCTCGTTATTTATCGTGTGATCTTGAGATGTAAAAAGTCGTTTTCAAGATCGCGGGTTGTACATTTCACCATAAAGTTATAATTATCTGAGCCTCCGTTTGAAGTGACGGGGCAACTGATATGATAATTGTGCGGCTCTGCTATTTCGACATGAGACGTTCATGATAAAATTCAAATTGAACGTGTTTGTCCAGGATAATAAGGACGTGTTGCCAAGACACCAAAACTGCCTTAAGATAAGTCGTGCTCACAAGAAAACGATTCTGGATATGTTGAGACCACTTAATAATAACAACTATTAATAATATCAAAATAACGAGAATAAAAGCAACGTTGACTCGTGTCCTCTATCGCCTTCCGTACAAATTAGGCGACGGATGAGGGGAAATGCGCCGATGTGCTGAAAGGCAAATTTCTTTTGAAGAAGGCTAATTTCTGTGGTAAATGCGATTACTTTTCTTAATCAGTTGAGACCACTAGTTTATACGTGATCTGCCTGTGGGTTAAATGTGAAATGCGGCGTTGTGGTTGCAGTCTGAGACACAAGGTGAGCGACTGCCTGTGAAAGGTGTGTTTGTGTGTTGAGGTGCTTTTGACTACTTGATGTTGCACCGCTGGGTTTTTCAGTCAGATATCAGCTTTCAGAGAGAACGTCAGGGAAAGAGCTTTTTCTGGGCAGTCACGTTGCTGCAAGGAATGAATTTTTTGAGCCATGGCAGGTGTGCTGAGATGATGCATGTTAACTGCCGTGTTGCTGATTAGATTTGTTTCCTCCAAAAACACAACTGGACAATTTCTGTGTAGCAGCGAAGGTTAAGAACTTCTAAGTTCGAGCCTCAGTGCTGGCAATGTGATTGTTTTTTAAGCTCTATCAGAGAAAAACTGGTCATTTCAGACTCCCTTGCTGTTTGTTGTGTATTGTGACAAGTGTTGGGCAGCAGGTGGAAATTGTTGATGACTGAGATTTGGGAGGAATTGGGTTTAGTTCTGAACCCAGAGACTCTTTAGGTCGGACTCAAGGATCCTGTAACGTCATAAATAAAGTTGATGTTAAATGAAACCTGAATGGAAAAAAGATATTCTTATGAATGTAACAGTTGAAAAGGTTCATTGTGGCCCAGGGAGGCACGGACACCACAATAACCTCTTGTGTAAATCTGCATTGTGTGTTCTTGTTGGTTGTGCGCAATGTTTGTGTTTTAGGAAATAATTTTCCTCTTTTTAGTGGTGGAACAGTAAAGAGGCCTTTGCTATGTTCTTCAGCCTTTAACTTGGTCACACGCTGTGCCAATTCCTATGTGAAGCTCCTGTGTAATGTCTACAGTTTTCATTTAAGAGGTTCACTCATGATGCCTGTGGAAATTTGCTCTTTTAAAAGCCACCTTATTGTGCTGCCTGGCTTAGATTTTTTTGTGATTAACATTGTACAACTGGCCTTGTTATAGAGAGTTCACAAGTGTAATATTGTGAATGTGATGTCATGCTGTATCTCATAGATGGTATATTTCTATACACAATTTGATACTAATTAGAATGTATTGTCATTTAGGAGACATTAATCGATGTTTATAACAACATATACCTCAGCGATCAACACAAAACAGATGAATTTAAGACAGTTCTGCTATATGATCATTCAGAAAAAAAGAACATCCCAAAAACACTAACATTGCTAACACCAAATGAGAGCTAGTTTGTGTTGTTTTTCTCTTCATGTTTGAATTATGATTTCAAGTGAAGTGCTATATTCCATTAATACTGCCAAAATGTGGTGTGTTTAGATGTAAAACATTTATCAATAAGCACGTAATCGGCCAGAAAATGGCCAACTATAGGATCTGTCATAACTTTTTGAAAAAGAAAACGCATAAGGCTCATTTCCTCAGAGCCATTAGTGCCATCTGCTGGCCAGAAAAGGTTTGGCTGCTTTAGGAAGAACATCTTAAATCAGGTGTGCCCAGTTCCGGTTCAGGAGGGCCGGTTTCCTGGAGGATTTCCATCATACCTGGTGAGTCAGTTCTGGTGAGCGTCTACCTGAGACAAAGTGTCAATGTTCTGAACTCAATTATGATGGAAAACCTCCAAGAGACTGACCCTCCTGACCCACATCATACTGAGTGATCAGATACTCCTCCTTATACTGCCTAAAACAAAGTGGACATTTGGACAGGTAGCATTTACCAGAGTTGAACTGTGTGTTTGTACAGCTGTTTTCCCCATTAAGGAAAAAGTATAGTTTGCTCATCCCTGGCCTGATGCAGTGTGATCTAGGTATATTCTAACAAATTGTGTTTACAGGGTCATTAGAGCTCCAAGAGCATTCAGCACAAAAATGAACAATCAGTCAAGCCACTCAGGAATATCTGATTTTATTGTCCACTTCAGATGTTAATGTCCCACTCAGGAAAATAAATTTATAATTGAAGGTAAATGTGTTGGTTGTTTATTTACGTTCACACATTTTCCACAGTGAAGTGTATGTTTAGTGTGTATTTGGTTTTGGTATGAATTTCTCATAATATATTTTGGACTTGTAATAGTCTGTGATTTATGACTAAATCACCGCTGAACGTGCACTAAATGGATTCTGAACCGTGTGATTCATTTGTTTTAAACCCACTTGACTTAAGTAAAGAGCACTGATGGAAATGTTTGAAACAAGTGCTTATTACTACTTTTAATTCATACATGTAATAATACAATAGATACCCGTGGCATATAAAAGTTGTAATGTATTAATCATCCTTATAACGGGCCAGTTTGTCCAGTAACCCTAATATGTGAATAAGGACTTTTACAGCAAGTAACATGTTTAAGCCCCTGTGCACGTTCCTACATTGTTAACCTCACTGGCAGCTGCTGGCATGTGGGCTTTTAACAAAGTAAACTCATTCAGCATCTGTTTCATGGACATTATTGCAACATGTGAATTACATTTCTGTATCTATTCTTCAACGCAGAGATTTTTCAATGCTGCCCTTTTCACAGGTTACAAATGAAGACACGGAACAAGCGCGTGTTCATTTCCAAGCTATCCTATTATTTATTTAATGCAAATTACAGTACCAGGTAACTATTCTCTGAATCAGAGTCACACCAACGACCAAAACTGACATATTTACAAGGAAAGGAGACATTATAGCATACCTTCACAGAAAAAATGTATATATTTAAAATAAAATAAAAATTTCAGTCACAAACAGAGGCATTCAAGTAGTAGTAATGTTATACATGTTGTTTGTTTTTTTATTCACTTTTTTTGTTTAAACCAAGACAGTTTCCCCCAACAATGTAATGTGAAGTTGGTACATAACCTACAGTCTCTGTTACTATTTTTTTGTCTTTACTGTTTAAAACGTTTGTGTCTTTACATTTTTACTCATTTAACTTTAGTCACAAGAAGTGGTCACACCGTCGGTGGAAAGTAACACGTCTATGAATGCAAATCTTACAAGCAAGCTTTACACACGGGTGGAGGAGAGAATGAGGGACCAGGCGGTGCTACGTGACCCTAAGCGCTGCTGTTAGCCGGCCACGCTGCTGCTCGCTGACCAAACAACACACCCAAAGGGTTTACTACCCACAGGCATCAACAACAAACATGAAAAACTGACGACACTCAAACTCGCACCAGCAAAATAGAAAACCTACACAGCTCAGATGCCAACAAGTGGTCATAAAATGGATTGCTTTAAGAATATAAATTAAAAAGTGTAATTACTGACAAAAACATCATCCAAGTTATGTTATTGCATTTCCTCTTTATTGAAACGAGCAATTAATGGATATTTGTTTAAGTACCTTTATAGCCGCCGGGCATCCAAACATGGACACAGTCAAATATTGATGCTACTGTCGTTGCTTCTGTATTTGCTCTAGAAAAACAGGCTTCAGACTGAGGAAAAAGCAGGTATGAGAGTAACAGGCTGATTTTTAGATTTTTTTAACAGGAGGCGGAGCTTTGGTGTGGCCAGCCAACAGCGCAGTGCGGGTCACAGAGGAGAGCTTACAGTACTCTGTGTGTGTATGTATGTGTGTGTGTGTGTGTGTGTGTGTGTAAGGGCCGGCGGGTTTCGCAGGTGTACGGCAGCAAAGGCACTCCAAACTATAGATACACTATACAGGTACTACATATTGTTACAATAATATAGCTGTCACCTACTGTACAGAGAAGGTTGAACTATATGGCTGGAGAGAGATTCCTCATCTACAGTGTCCCACAAACAAGCCATTGTTGCCCTGATCTTTTCTTTTTTCTTCCAACTGTTCACTTGTGTATATTTTAAAATTCTTTTAAAGACGACCTCTTATTTGTTTTTGCTCATTAACAGTTCTCAGGTCAGCATATGTACATCATAAGAAAACAGACACCCAAAAAAAGTGTGTGTATGTATGCATTATGTGTATATCTGTATATCTATATATATATATATATATATATATATATATATATATATATATATATATATATATATATATATATATATACTATACATACATATACATACACACACACACACATACGGAACCATCTCAAAAAAAGTTGAAAAGTTCAATATTTTTTGTCATAGACATATAGATTCATTACACATAAATTGAAATATTTCAAGCCTTTATTTCTTGTAATTTTGATGATTATGGCTTATAATGAAAACCCAAAATTCAGTGTCTCAGGAAATTACAATATTATATAAATATTATATATTATATATTTAAATATTTGAGATGGTCTGTATATATATAAAAAACATATCACAAGCCAGAAGTTGGTAAGGAGCAAGTGCAGCTGTATTTACACTTCTGCTCTTTTAATGCTTTACGTGCTTTTACGTTCTGATTTGATTGGTAATTTAAGACGTTGTGACGGAGGAGTAAATTGACAGGATGTTATAACACGTTGCGGGGAAAATGAAAAAATTATATAGACAAATAGTGGATTTATAACACATGCACACAATGATTCAAGGTAGAAAGCAAGTATTGGTTCGTGCTGAAAACCAGCAACACCACCCATGAGCCACATCAGAGACTACGAGCTGCTGGGTCTTCCTGGCTTTTGTGTATTTGTGCAAATAAAAACTGCTTTTTATACGTGACCCTGATGGTCTTATGAGGCCTGGCAAGGAAAACCTGAGGACTGCAGACACCGACGCAACAATAAATAACAGGAAAGAGCACGCGTGCATGCGCCTCTACTATGCAGAAGAGAGTAAAAAATAAACTCCAACAGGGTCTACAAACAAGGGGGTGTAATGTGTCCCTGTTTGGAGGATGAAAGTGTGTGTGTGAATGAGGCATAAATTTGTCCATCACAGTCTCGGGACTAACGACTCGAGATGTCAAGTTTGATGCATTCCTCAATACTGCACAACACAGAACTGCTCACAAAAATCCGGGGAGTCGAAATGTATAATATATCTCTAACGAGGACTAGGGAAAACAATATCAGCTCTTTGGTGACTGACGAAGAAGAAACTGTCTACGACTTGTATCACGTCCAGCAGACCCTCAAATAAAACTCCCACCTGAACTGAGATGTTTAACAATTTCACTTTTGCTGCATCAAAATTGGGAACCTTTTTTGCCTAGAAATCTCAAGATAAATCTCGATAAAAAAATGTAATTGAAAAAGTGGCCACAAGGGAAAGAAAGTCTGCAATACTGATGTACCACCACCACTGAACAACTCAACAAGACCGTTATCCCCAAAATGCTCGAGAGACTGTAACTATAATTGGAAAAATGTTAGTTGCTCTAAAAAGAGGGCTTCTGCTAAAATTCTGTAAATTAATTTTTAAGTCCAAAGCTCACAGTCTGATGAACTGTGAGCAGAGATGTGTGGCCGGATCTATATACTACTATATATATAATGCATATTTTACATAATGAAAAGTAATATATAAACTGTGTATGTATTTATATATGTATAAATATATAATACAAGAACACAGAGTGAGACAGAGACGTGTAATACAAGACTCTTGTGTCAATCAAAGTGTCTGTCTTCCCCAAGCCCAACCCCATAAAGTTTTCATTATAAAACAAAAAGTACATAAAATAAGCGTATTGGACTAATATTAACTGAGACCACATAGCTTTGTAGCCATTCCTGTTGGCTTTTCTCTGGACAAATGAAGCTGATGAGTTACTAAGCTTTAGCTGATGAAAACTAGACATGAACAAACCTGCTGCGGAAGCCGGAAAGGTCCAGGTTCGGACTGTAAAATTCTGTCCAGAGTTTGATTCTGCTTGTTTGATTAAAGACAACTCCAGTGGGACCTGTAAACTGGGCTAACAGCAAAGGAACACAAAATGTAATTCTTTCTCTAGTGCCTTTTGGTGTCACTGCACTGGTGCCGGTGCCGGTGCAGACGCTGTTCTGGTGCCAATTCCAGTGCCTCGTGTTTTGCGTGACAAAAAAAATTCTGCAGTGCTGCAAAATCGGCTCCGAACCAGTGATGTCAGGAGACGTGGGCGGAGTAAGCAAAGCAACTTAAGATAAATTCTGGAAAGCAAATCTGAAGTCGAGTGTGCTGCTGAAGAAACCAGTGTGCTTTTAGCGGTCTGGTCTTGACATGAAATCAAACTAAATTAGGAAGCACAACAAGAAAACTGTGGATGAAAATACAGAGGAAAAAGTAAAAGTTGCTGGATTTGACCGATCAAGCACACAACCATCAAGCTCAAAAAACATAGTTGCTGTCAATGTCCATCTTGTTTACCTGTGAACCCTGGGGCAGTGGGGGAGCAGTGGTCTAAAGTCACTGAAACCGGTCGTTTGTGATCATAAAATTTAGGGTTCAAACCCCCCCCGCCCCTGTATTTAAGTAAAGGTTTTTGCACCATGTAAGGGCGTCTGCTAAATGCTGTAAATGTAAATGTGAACACAGACGCAGAATGAGCTGCCTTGGTTATTTCTACTCGTCCTCAAAACGCGTGCTTAATCTTAAACCTCGTTCACAGCTTCAGCACTGGCTGAGCACCACTGCAGTGGACAAGGTGTTAAAACTAGGAACATTTACTAGGAACAAGGCTTGAGCAAAACTCTGGTCAGGATTTAACATTCTGAAGCTGGAGTTTCCAAAGTGATTACTGCACGGCGTCTTATTAAACCCTGACACGTATCTCTGGCTGCTCCCAACCAAATTCCAGCTGCGCACTACTGGACACACGCAGCAGGGGTGAGGCAGAGAGAGAGAATCTGGAAGGAAAAGTGCTCGAAGACAGCTGAAGTGAGTGAAAGAGAGAGGATGAAGTCCATTTGAACAGAAAGGCTGATTAAAGCGGAAGAGGATGGATATGGCTACCGGCTCGCACCAGTGACGAGGCTGTGGGCAGAGAAAGTGAAAGCTCTGATTACCTACACATCAGGTTTGATGTACAAATACGTTTCTCCTTCACTCTCTCTCTCTTTCTCTCTCTCTCTCACGAGAGTCCGTCACCTTCACACTGTCAAACTCGTTTTTGGACAGTGTAAAAAAAAATCTAAATAAAAGAAAAGTAAAATAAAGGTTAGCTCTTGCAGTCTCTGTCGTGTGGATGATTGGATCGCTGCCGGGTCAGTTTGAGGCCGGTGGCGAGGCAGCTGGATGTGATTGGCGGGGCACTCAGGTGGAGGTGTTGGGCCCGGAGGCCGAGCGTGATGGTGCTCGAGGCCGCCGTTCTGCGCTGTTGGCATCCTGCACCGCAGAAAGCAAAATTGTTGTGTGGCCCTTGCTGAGTGCTGGAGCTCCAAAAGCACTGCACTGACAGTTTTTAACACTTTCGCTGCTCACTTCTCTTCTTCACAACACCACAAACTCATCAGGTAGTCGCTCACAGTCCTGAGATTAATCAGATGTGTGAGAGAGAACATAGAGGTTAGACCAACCTGTAGCGGTGGAGGCGTTGGTGGGAGTGGAGCCTCCGGCCTGATTACGAGCGTGAGCAGGAATCAAAATGGTGGCCAGGGAGGGATTACTAGACAACTCTGTGTGTTTTGTGAGAACGAGCAGAAAACAGAAAGGAGCATTATATACACAAACAGATGCTATACTGTTTCAAAATGGACAGACCTCTGTGCTGCGTTGACATAAAAAAATCCTTTCACTCTTGCATTCAAATTTAAATTTGGTCAGTTGTGGAGTACGACGCCAGACTGTGTCTATCAGACAACGGTGTGAAGCGTGGACGATCTGAAACGGTGACTGATTAATTAAATTAGGACAGTCAGGAGCAAAAGCCTACACTGCTGGGCAAAATGAAACAAACAGGGCTCATACTTCTATACGTACGGTCCGCTTCACCCTTCAGACAGAGCATAATAATAGTGAATACTGCGCTTCACACAAACACTTAAGGCACTGATGTTGGAGGGTCACTAACTTCAGTTTAATTAGTGTTCATTTAAGTTCCACATTAGCACACATCAAGGCCACACTTAACGGCTTATACTTTATGAGCACTGGCTAGTTGTGTGGAGCGATCCAGACATGAATGGAGCCTTTTACTGTGAAGGGCTGTAAGACGGCTCACCCAAATGGCTGAGTTTCCTAAAGACAGACAAGGGAAAAGCCGTCGCCTTCCAAACTGTACACTGGGTACAGACAATGCAGACAATATTGTGAGACACTGTTATTTATTTTATCTGGATTTGTTACACAAGAGAAGTAATCATAAAACATGCAATAAATTGTGCTTGCCTGATTTTTTTGCCCAGCAGTGTACATGACGACGAGTGGAGTTTGCAACATTGTGCTTGTGTCTGTGTGAAAGTGGGGCATTTTGAACATTGTTTCTAACTTCTAATTTGTTGTTGAAGTTCAATATTTAAGTGGTTGTTTGTTGCTAATATGAAAATAGTTTGGTTTTACCTTGATAACTTTATGTAATAGTCACAACTTATCACGATTATTGATAATTGTTGGCTGGGGCAGGGTCTTACGAGAATACTGTCGCTAATCTTTGAAGGTGTAATGGGCAATATAACATGCAGTGGTACCCTGACTTGCGAGTGTCCCCAACTAACGAGTTTTTCGAGATACGTGCCGTCTCTTGGCCCTTTTTTTTGCTTTGAGTTGAGAGCTAAAATTTGGGTTACGAGCCAGCTGGGCGTGCAAACTCATTTCAGAAACATGCTGAAAGGGAGGATGAATCAGACCACACTGGAAAAGCCCTGCAGATGAAAGGGAGGAAACCGTGGCGAAACGGGCAAAAATCAGCCAATAAGATTGAGTTATTCAGTTCAGTCTTTCTCCTCCACCTTCATCAGCATCTTCAAGTCGTCTGATCTCCAAGGCAAATGCTGTACATTATACTTAATGAAACCAGTTCATTGCAGTACACTCTATTGTGTTGTGTTTTTATAGAATATTCATTATTTATAAGCACATTTTTCTTATTTAAAAACATAACAAAAAATTGTGTTTTGGGGGTTCCAGAACAGATTAATGGCTTTTCAATTCATTTCAATGGGGAAAAACTGATTTGACATACGAGTAATTTGAGTTACGAGCTCCATCACGGAACGAATTAAACTCATAAGTCAAGGCACCACTGTGTTTGCAAATAGGAGACAATTGTTGCTGAATTTGATCATAAACTGACCATTTATTGTGCACTGTTAAAGTCGTCATTCATTCATTATCCAAACCCCTCAATCCCTATGGGGGTGTGCGCGGAGGGGACCAGAGCCTATCCTGAACACTACAGGCGCAAGGCAGGGACCAACCCTGGGCAGGCGCCAGCACATCGCAGGGCACGCACACAAACACACACTCACATTCACATATGAACGATCAATTCAGAGTTGCCAATTAACCTATAGCGCATGTCTAGTGACTGTGGGAGAAGCAGGCACCTAGAAACCCACACAAACAGGGGAGAGCGTGCAAACTCCACACAGAACGGCCCCACGACGACCCAGGGATCGAACCCAGGACCTTCACACCACTAACCACTGCGCCACCGTGCCGCCGTCAAAGCCGTCATGTACTGCTATATGTATATGAACATATTTTTCATTATTAACACTTTCGATTCAAATATTAATCACTTTGTGGCAAAATGTCACTGTGAATGCAACAGAAAGGCATTTTGAGGACTGGTCAATACACGCCAGGGGGTCCCTTTTTATCACAACGTAGATGTACTTCGCTTTCGAGGTTCAATATAGAACTCATTTCATTAATCAGTTCAACCTCTCAGAAAAGCGTTCGAGGTTTGCCACCTTAGTGGTGAAGTTACGAATAGGATGGCTTCTCGTCGTTAGGAAGCGCTTGATGTTGGGGTCTCTCAGCTCGTCGAAGAAGGAGTGAGCGCAGGCCTCGAGGGGGGTGAGGCGGGCCGTGGGTGTGTACTCCAGCAACCGAGAGCACAGCGCGATGGCCTCGGCGTCATGACCAGAAAACAAACCAATCAAGCCGCGCCACCTACCGTCAGCCCAGCCATTCAGGATTACGACAGAGTCAGACAACTACAGAACTGGGCGGAGCAGCGTAGAAAAGGGTTACAAGTGGTGAGACCAAAAGTTAGTACAGTCTAAGAAGAAACATCTTCCATGCAACATAAAATCTTGATAATGGATCAAATGAGGTGAGGATGTTATAACACATGCAGCATGGTGAGATTACAGAGCAGGTGTGAAATATGGAGAAGCATTCGCGCCGTTTTGAAATAGAATAGTTGTTCGTGAAACATTTCACTGCCTGACACTCGCTGGCAGCTCGTTTGCTAAAAGCGTTTTCGCCTGTGCATGTCAGCATCTTACCCAATAATTATCCGCCTCTTTTTCAAACTACAGCATTCACAGAACAGTGCCAAGATTTTTACGCGGCTGGTACTCGGCAAATTGCCAGAGCAACTTTTTATGGCATTTCAGCTCCGACTTTTGTTCTCACACACATCAGTTCCAAATAATTGTAAGAATATTTATGGGTTGAAGAGCATGTGTGAAAGCAGCTTGAGACATGATGTTGGGGCGTGTGAAGTAACATCAGTGAGTAAAAGTGCAGAAACAACAAAAGATATTCCAGTTAGCAAGAGTTCGCTCTATGTGCGGGAAACACCCTGTGTGGAGATTAGCCAGCATTAAGACCACAAAGCGAGAGAGAGAGTGAGTGAGTGGTGGAGTGAAGGTGAGGTGAGGTGAGATGGAGAGAGAAGAGAGAGAGAATTAGGTGAGTGAGTGGTGGTGGAGGAGAGAGTGAGATGGAGAGAGAGAGAGTGGTGGTGAGTGGTGGTGGTGGTGAGTGGATGGAGAGAGTCGGGTGGTGGTGAGGTGAGTGAGGATGGAGAGAGAGAGAGAGGTGGGTGGAGAGAGTGGTGGTGGTCAGGAGAGTGAGGTGGTGAGAGAGAGTGAGTGAGAGAGAGGTGGGTGAGGTGGTGAGAGAGAGAGAGAGGAGGTGGGTGGTGGGAGAGAGAGAGAGAAAGAGAGGAGAGAGTGAGTGGAGAGTGGTGGTGGTGGTGGTGGTGGAGTGGTGAGTGAGGTGGATGGAGAGAGAGAAGAGAGAATGAGATGGAGAGAGAGTGAGTGAGAGAGAGGAGAGTGAGATGGAGAGAGAGAGAAAGAGAGAGTGGGATGGAGAGAGAGAGAGAGTGTGAGATGGAGAGAGAGAGAGTGAGATGGAGAGAGAGTGAGTGAGTGAGTGAGTGAGAGAGTGAGAGGGAGAGAGAGAAGAGAGAAAGAGAAAGAGAGTGTGAGATGGAGAGGGAGAGAGAGAGTGAGATGGAGAGAGTGAGTGAGTGAGTGAAGAGATAGGAAGTAAATATATATAAGAAAGGAGGAGGAGGAGATGAAAGCAAGAGAAAGGCACATGTGCTCACTCTGTGTGCTGTGGGGTTTGTCCACAGAGGGCCTCAAGCGACCCACAATCCAAAATCAATTGAGCCCAAATATGAATTTTACATGTTTAATGCATTTCAGAATCATCTTAATACTTGCTCATGTACAGTCAAGATAAATGAGCATGAGCGATGAGGGCTGGTGATCTGGAATTTCAAATCATATCATTTGTTGTTGATTCATTCATTCATCATCTGAACCACTTAATCCCAACCTGGGATCGCCCAGGCAGAGGCCTATCAGGAAATTACAGGCACAAGGCAGGAACAACCCTGGGCAGGCGCCAACACACCACAGGACACACACACTCACATTCACACCTTCACCCAGACCCAATTTAGAAGTCGTAATTAACCTACATAGCAGCTTCTTTTGGACTGTGGGGCTCCGTAGCACTCGGGAGGAAGCCCATGCAAGCCACCAGGAGAAACATAGACACTTACAGAAAGACCCCACGGCCGTCTCCGGGGTTCGAACCCAAGACCTTCTCGCTGTGAAGCGGCAGCGCCAACCACTGCGCTCAAAATTTAATTTTGAGTTTTTGTTCACTTTTGTTGCCCTCATAGCTCACTGACAAGTTTGTGTAAATATGATCAACTATTAAAGCTGGGCTAGTTTTTAATGAAAGACAACGTGTTTCGTATTTCTGATTTTTACAATAACTAAACCTGCAGGTGTAGCAGCAGCTGACTGGGCCGGGCCAGTGTCATGGTCACAGAGACGGGGCAGATGATGGCATTAGGGTGTTCGCGCTTAAACTGGTGTTTCAGGTTCAGGAAGTCCCTGCTGGTTCCATATGGGAGCAGTTAGTGGCATAGCAGTTAAGCGCTGTCCCGCAATCAGGCGCTTCGCCCGGTTTGAATCCCAGACCGACCAGGCCACCACTGAGGTACTCGCCAGAGCAGAGTACCGTCCCAAGCACTAACTCTCCAGACGCTGCCTTTGTCAGCTGCCCACTGCTTCTTCACGGACTGGTCAAATGCAGAGGTCACATTTCGCTGTGGTGTGGTGCGTTCACAATAACAAATAATCACTTTAACGTGACAACATGCAGCATGTTTTTAAGGGGACAGCGCATCACCATACACATAAATACTATTTAAAATCAACTATTAATAGAATTTTAGTTGAAATAATCAACATGTGCAAGATTACGTCTTAATGTTCGTTTCAATTCGTTTTCGATGATTCTTCATTAGGTATGTCTGACTGCCACGATCACCTGCAGCCTAGCGCCACCTTTATCATATCAAAGTGAAAGTGAGTGATCGAGGTGTGAACCACACTCACAGCACAGTGCTGTGCACCTACAACCAAAAAGTGAGTTCTCCATTTGAACCGTCAGCAGTCAGCTCATGACTACCTCAGTGGTAACTTTACCGGCCCTGGATTCGAACAGGCAACCGTCCGGTCATAGGGCGAGCGCTTTAACCGTTACGCTACCAACTGCCTCATGTGGAACCAGCAGGGACTTCCTGAACCTGAAACACCAGTTTAAGCGTTAGTTATTTCTTATAATGCACACAGATATTTGAGACTCTCCACGGCAAAACCAGTGTTAAACATGCGGAGGTTTCAAGAAGCGACTGTTTATGTGGCGTGAGGTAAAATTTTTGGATTTTTGTTTTTTAGTGTTTTGGGAAACAGTGGAAGGTCTATACTGTACTGTTGTAGAATAAATTTCCCTAAAAATTTACCTTCCATCCTAAAAGCATAGCTTTCTTGAGGTGAGAATTCAATTCTAGCAGATATTAAAGAAGTTTCTGTTTTGACGCTCTCACTTCAATATTTCACGGTAAAATCCTTTCGTTGGCCTAAGCGTGAAGATATTTCTCCGGAATCCCATCTTCGTCTCCGAGTTCAGTTTACCCTTGAGTCGGCCTATCCGTGTGACGGTGAGCATAGCGTGAAGCTACCGACATATGCAAAGTAGCGACGCCTTCAAGCGTCTTGAGTGCTCGGTGATAGTTCAAGGCAGATTTCTCCGTTTCTCACTTGGCGTGACAGGAGAAACCAGACTCCTTTAAATGTTGATCTCAGTCATATGTCGTCCAACTCATTGAAGCTTGATTTATGCACGTTCATGAAAGCATAATGATTCAATAGGAAATTTGCTACAAGCGACTGGTTTTGCCGTGGAGGGTCACATTTACATAAGCTACATAAGTAGGCTAGACCCCATCAGTCACAGGAAGTTGGGGTCTCCTTAAGACGCTTTGTTCCTCTCAAGGTGTCCTCCTGTTTACTAGAAAAAGCTTTTCCCTGCCACACGCTGCACTAGACTTGCTTATAAGCAGCTTGTAAATATTGCTACAATGTCTATGGTAAAAAAACGAACAAAAACACTATCCAAATAAAAATTCAAGTGAATAAAGACACGTTATTCACCATGACTAAGGATCAGAATCATCTGTGAAAATTGTGGCTGGTTTGAGATTTATACGTCCAGCAAGGTTAGTGAGATGGTGGAGCTGAGCTTGTGAGTGAAGAGAGATGCGGGATGGTCTGACATGGCGGTGATGGAGCTGAAAGAAGAAAAACGGAGTTTCCTGTACCTGCTGACTCACCTTAGTCCATGGGTGGGCCTTAATCTGAGGGAACTTGAACTCGGTGTAGTTGAACTGCCATCTCGGATCTGCTCTCGGGTGGGTGTGCCCCAGCACCTGGAAGACATAAAAGGAGTTTGAGAGTGTGTGTGTGTGTGTGAGAGAGAGATCTAAAGCATGGAGTCAGTAAAGCCAAGTGGCTTCACGAGCAGAACTGTGCTGATATCAATCACTCCACTACTACAGGGCTTCCTCGGAGGAACATTTGAGAACGGCTGCTGCTTCTGCTCCTGCTCCCTTTACTTAGAATAGCTAGAATCAGCTTTTCTGAATGAACACACACACACACACACACAAGTGTGGCAGTACCTTGATGATCTCCACCAGCTGATCGACTCCGCTGTCGCCGGGGAAAATTGGTTGCCCTAGTAACAGCTCAGCCAGCACACATCCGGCCGACCTAACGTCTGGAGAAGAGAGGGTCAGAGTTTAGACATAAAGTGGAGAGTGCCATAAAAGGGGCACAGTTATGAAATCAAACACACACACACACCACACCTGCGCGAAACTGCGCCTGTTGATCCAGTTAGTAGTGTTCGGGTTTGCCCACTGAGATTGGAGGGTGTAAAAGGTTCACTGGTACTCATGAGCAAGGTACCATTCCCAAGCACTGCTCGCCAGGCGCTTATCAGCTGCCCACTGCTCCTTCACTGATGGGTCAAATGCAGAGGTCACATTTCGTTGTGGTGCACTCCTCAACCAGTCAGTCATGGTTTGGTCTGGACCCTCTGTGGGGAGAAAATGGCGGAGGCTCAACTCCAGTGGTACCTTTACAGGTCTGGGACTTGAACCGGCAACCTTCCAATCAAGAACCCGTCTCTAACCAACTTACCGACTGCCCCTCCCCATTAACTGTATGTGTAGGCCGAGTGTTTGCCTCTCCTGCAGTATGTTGTTTGTGTGCGTTACTGTTGAGCGTACCTATGCTGGAGAGTGTAGTAGTGGCTCAAAGATAGAGTTCAGGGCTCTGCTTGTACCGAGAGCAGATGTAGGACACATTTGGCTCCCCGCGAACCAGCTGCTTAGCACTGCAGACAACAGACACAGCTTTCACAATCAGGAGGGGAAATGCCTCCACTCGGTGCAGCAGAAAAAGCTGCAAGGTGGTGCAATATTTTTCCTCTGTTTACGTAAAGATGGTTTCACCTCCCAGAAATGCCAATGTGGCTAAAAACGATGTGCGTGCCACATTTACTTCTTTTTGCTCCATTAAACAAGTTGCATCAAACGTAAATCACTGGTTCCGTTAGGGAGTTGCAAAACTAAAATGGTTAGAGCAGCAGCATTTGTCTGAGCAATGTCAAGTCTCCTTAAGTATATTAACTGTTAACCAGAACAGCATCTGTGTGTCAAATAAAAGCAAAATCATCTAAAAAGTATATTAGACCTTATTTTCCTAAAACACAAGTTACTGTTCTAATTCAGATGCTGCAACCTTCCTCAAGCCTCAAAGACTCATAAATCAGGTGAACATTCCCGTAAAATTCTACTTGAGCACATTTTTTGACTCTCATGAGTCCGTCACATAGACTGAATGTGTTGGCAAGGTCATTTTATTAATAATTAACCTAGGCTCCATGAACTTCACGCTCGACTGAAGCTCCCGGATTGATTCGTGTTCTGCTTATCAGCGTAACAAAATCCTAAATGAGAAGGTTTTGCTTTGGCTAATTTAATTTTCCACCATTAATCTTGGGAGCAGGTTAAAGATTTGAAGCTGGAAGTCCATGTTTGTAAGGAGCATTGGAAGGCCAGGACTGTCTCCACTGCCTCCCCTCATCTGTAGCGTTGAGAAGTGTGTTACATCCTAGAGCTGAAACGATTATTCGAATAACTGGAATAATTCGATTTACAAAAATGGTCGAGGCAATTTTTCTAGAATTGAAGCTTCGTTTAAGCCATTTAAATCGCTACAGCATCACGCCGCTTATTTCTAGCGACGCACTTATTAATAGCGCTAATGGCCTTTTCGGTAGCGATCAAAATGAATCCTCTGTATGTGAAGCGTGTTGTAGAGATATTCCGTGCACAAAAAAAGAAATAAATGCATAAAAGCATAAATGACATTTTTTGCGATGTAAACACACCGCTGTTTGTAAATGCTAAAACGCTCTGTTTCCGTCAAAACATCCGCTTTATTACAGACAAAACGCGTAATTTAGCTGATAAATAACCACAACAACCAGCGTTCCACTCTGTCTGACCATTTGTTAAGATTTTCCTATCAATTTTTTTTCATAGTTCCTTCTGGAATCTGGCTCAATGCGCGGGGATTTGTAGAAATGCAGTTCTCTCTTCAAAGGCCAAAAGTAACTCATTTTATTGGCCAAATTGGTTCAAAATGACTAACCCTTGAACTTCATGTTTCTTCATTTTCAATTGAATACAGCAACATAAAGCGTATATGACTAACTTCTACTCATAGTAGAATAAGCCTAATAACAAATGTATTGTCATTTTCATTTACATTTTTTTATCCGATTACTCGATTAATCGATAGAATAATCGATAGATTACTCCATTACAAAAATAGTCATTTGTTGCAGCCCTAGATACATCTTAGTCTTCTGCAAGTGAATGTCTTTGTGCTTTTGCGCTGATCCTACCAGCAAAGTGACTTACAATGAGACTCAGCAACAATGCCACAGTGGCTATGAATGAAAGACAGCAATCTGGGATTTTGTTTTAGTCTCATTATAGCTACTAGATTCAAGTTCACTATTTAGATTTCATCCTCTGTTGCTGAACAATATCTTTGGGTGGAACAGCCCTTTTCAAGGGGAACAAAACTCTTTAACGGGAAACAGTCAGTAGGTAAATCCTTCAGTAAAAATATGAGTTACCACTTAAAGATTTTATTTTTAATTGGCATGTGTTTAAAATTGTTGTAAAACAGTATAAAGAATTTTAAAACTGATTTAAAGGGAAATTCTAGGGTCTTGCCCTTTGTCTAAGGTAAAAAATGGAATGGAATTACAAACTGTATTTTGAATGATGGATGCATCTGAAAAAACCAGTTTTTCTGAAAAACCACCATCAATATTCTGTGCATTTTGATCTGTTAAAGATGGAAACTTTTAACATTCTCCTGGTTAAACCAACTTTTCTAACCAGATGAAACCCCCTTTGGGACATACCAAATAACGTTTCCCACATTCCTGTAAACCTTTACATTTTTAAAATCAATTCAATCAGAGGTTCAATCTCACACCAACCTGCCGAAGTCACAAAGCTTGAGCACAGCCGTCTCAGGGTCCAGCAGCAGGTTCTGTGGCTTAATGTCCCGATGGCAAATCCCGAAGGAATGGATGTAGGCCAAACTCCGGAAGAGCTGGTACATGTACAACTGCACACAGACAAGAACACAGAAACAAGCTGAAAAAACGCATGAATGTACAGTTGTGTGTGTGTGTTTACACTAGGAGTTGACCAATTATCAGCTAATATCTGGCATTTTATGGTTATGAAAATTAAACATTTTTAAACTGATGCACAAGAAAAATAAATGAATTTAAAAATGCACTACTTCAGCTCTGATGCAGCCACCTCTCTCTGCCTGAAGTCACCACTCAGTGGTCTAGAGGAATGTCTGATTCGTAAGATATTACAAGTTTAGACTATCAAAATACAGAAAACACAGCGCCCTGAACATTTGTGTTAAGAGTTATTTTTGAAAAGTTCTCACAATTAGCTTTGTGTTGAAATGTTTGCTACACAAAATTTTGACCCCAATTTTCAGTTCAAAATATCAGTTGTAAGTGAACTCAATCAGTAAGAATTTAAGTGAGTGATTCTTTATTACTGTGAACCTAGCACAGCAGAGCACACAGTACCCCTCAAGAAACGTGAGCTCTGCATTTGACCAATCCGTGAAGGAGCAGTGGACAACTTTTTGGCAGCACCTGGGGAGCAGTACCAGCAGTGCCAGTGAGTCCTTTCGTGGTACCTTTACCAGTCCGGGACTTGAACCAGCGAGCTTCCTTCAAGGGGTCAACGCCCTTACCATAACACTACCAACTACCCCACAATCAGTATCTGTCGAAAGGATCGACCTCTAATTTATACAATGTTTAGGACAAATAAAGCCTTCATTTTAGTTACAGAAGTAAACCTCTAGGAGCACGCTGCTAAAATAATAGAGGGCTGTGAAATTCCTACATGTAACAATACAGCGACAGCTGTGTGTGTGTCTGAGAGAGAGGAGCCTGTGTCTGTGTGTGATCTCACTATGATCCTACATGTTTTGACTAAGCATACATGCATTCTATAGGTGGTGAGTGTGTGTTTAAACTGATAATTGTGGATAATTGTGGGTGAGTGTGTGCGTGTGTGTGTTGCGTGCGGGTCGCAGCAGGAAGGATGGAGCTTTGCACACAAAGGAGTGGTGATGTCATCACAGCGGGCTGAAAAGCAGTGACGCAGAACAGCACAGAAGGAAAGAGGCTGATGCCAACACACACACACACGCCACGGTGCAGAGGGACGGATACACACCTTCACATACACCATGGGGAGGGTCTGTTTGGCTCGGCTGTAGTGTCTGGCTACTCTGTAGACGGTCTCGGGCACGTAGTCCAGGACCAAGTTCAGATAAACTTCATCTTTCTGCAGGAAAAGAACAGAAAAGATGTTTAATCAGAATCTCAAAAACACACACGGAGGTCACAGATTTCATCTGTAATGCCATATGACTTGTGATATGCTTTATCTCATTTTAAGACATTTCATTTCAAAGAATGACAGCAGAAGTGATATAACAAAGTGCTCAAGTTAACCCACTTAAACCACAGGATATTTTAAGAATAATTGTTAAGGTACAGACAATAAATAATAAATCAGCGATCGCTCTGTAAAAAACAGCAACAGCTACATGTATAATGCTTATATTTTTCATATTCCTTGCAATCAGACTTTGACAGCAAATTATGTTTTACAGATTTAACTTCGTCAACTTGTAAGATCAATTTTAAAAGCAGATCTTTCTCTGCAATGTTTTTTGAAGCTTTATTATGCATCTTCTATACAATGCGAGTCAAGAAAGGATCCTCTGTACCTTTACCATAACTTTGGGAAATGTTGACTGATTTACAAAATTATTTCACTGTTACATTAAACTTGCACCAATGTAAATATCACACTTTGAACATGTAGCGCCAATATCTTGTGAAATGACAACCATCATAAATTACAATATTTTCATATTGCCAATACATGACAATTTAATTTATGCCCAAATTAAGTAAAAACAATTTGTTTTTGCAAGTTGATCAAAACGATTACGATAATGAATTGCACGTCACGGAACACCTGCAATACTGCCGGTTAAAAACCGCAGAATCCTCCACGTCTGCATCGTGATGCACCGATTATGCGATTAATTTCAACACCCCTATTGGTCAATCACATCACTGATGACACTTTGTTCCAGACAATTTTCAACACCTTTAGATTTTCACAAGGTATTATAAAGATATGTTATATAAGGTGCGGCGTAAAATAATCACTGCAAATTTATTTCTGAATGCATCACTGAAAGAATTATGAAAAATAGTCAACATTTACAGTCAAAGGTACGGGCAAAGGTACAGAGAAGTCCTTTTTGAGTCACACTTTACAATCAGCCTAATATCAAGCCTGACGCCAGTGCAGAAAAACACATGTATTATTACAGGCAAATAAGATCGCAGATAAACTGGAGATAAAAATAAAACAAGCCCTCTTGAAGTTACACCCAAATCCACCCACCCACACACACCCGCACGCACACGCACACGCACACCCACACCCACCCGCACACCCACACCCACCCGCACACCCACACACACCCGCACACACGCGCACGCACACCCACACCCACACACCCACACGCGCATGCACGCGCACACCACACTGCGCCCAGCGAGTCCCAGCTCTACACATTTCCGCGCTTTCGGCTCTGAATAGCTTCCCCCACTCTCCTCACACAGCTGCCATGACCACAGCAGGACAACAGGCTTTATTTGGAGTGACGTCACTGTGGCTGTGGACGGGCCGCGTTTCGCTCCCTGAGGGAACCAGCACTTTGCCCCCGCTGTCATTACATAACACAAGCGCTCAGACGCTGATCTCACATCCTCCTGGAGCTAATAATGGCACGGGACACGGACAGGGCGGAAGCCGGCGCCCACCAAACCGCCACGACCCTGCGCCTTTAACCGACTTTTTCCTTCCTGACCTGAGCTTCTAAACATGACCTTCCTGTTCGGTCTGCTCAATCTGAGCTTCTTTTTAGAAAGGCGGACTTGTCATTTACAGCGGCCAAATGAACTAGGGGTTAAGTGGCAAGCTCTGGGCAGGCCCTGTTGGTAGTGCCAGGCTTGAACTCATCTCTATAACCATGCAGGTTAACAGCAGGTCCAATTGCACTGCTGACCTTAAACTAGTTTTAGGTTTTTATCAGCAGAAACACAACCAGGATCAAAAACAGATACGTCTGGACAGATGCGTTGCTTTGGAGCTCACCCTGTTCCTCCGCTCCGTCTGACCTCACACCCTTCTGCTGACCCTGCGAGCTGACCGCTCCAGAACTCCCCTGATGGGATAGTAATGATTCGGAGACAGATGAAGCAAAGAGAATGTAAGAGGTTGAGAGCGCCCTAGAGCAAGGAAATCTATGACTTAAGTAAAAAAAGATTTCTCTGCCTCACTTCTCGGCCACTGTAGCCTCCCAGATATTTTTCCACTTATCTGTCTGCCAAGCACTGATACAAAGCTCGGGCAGCAAGTTGCATCAGATCACTCATTATAATACTGGCTATGCCACATAAGTACCACAGACAACAGCAAGTCCTCCAGCAAATCATAAAATTTGGGTTCTGGGAGCTTCCAGACGAGAGTTCTGACAACACCCATCCGAGAGTGGCTCTATGACCATGTCCACATGTACACGGGTATTTCTAAAAACGGTGGTTCTTCTACGTGTTTTTGCCTTTCGCCCACACGGAAACTGCGTTTCGGGTCAGTGAAAACGGAAGTTTCTGAAAACCCCGGCCAAAGTGGCGATTTTTATTTCTGCGTTTAGGTGTGGACGAGAAACTTTGCGATTTTTTGCAATTGCGTGTGGACAGAGATATTTTTGAAATCGCGCTCGTTTTCAGAAATACCCGTGTACGTGTGGACATGGCCTCAGAAAGCAACACAGTTCATTCCTGGCAGTGATGTTTTGCTCTCAGACTCACTAAGAGAAACTTTTATTAGAAGGGTCACTTAGGGATGCACCAATACCATTTCTTTGAGACCGAGTACGAGTACCAATATTTATTTTTGGGTACTCACCGATACCGAGTACCAATACCTGTGTAGGTCTGTTATTAATAACAATATTATGCAAATTAGCGAGAAATCCAATATGGCGGAAATAGATGGGAGGGTCTATAAAGATTCGGCCTGACCCATGGAGTAAGATGGTATGATAATTTTGAGAATCGGAGCTATGGTTCAAAAGTTATTAGGCAAAACGCAAAATAGCTTATTATAGCGCCACCAACTGACATAGTGATGCAATTTTTTTTGCCTGAGTAGTGGGTGGGGTACCGGACCTACCTGCCAAGTTTCAAAGCTGTAGGTCTTACAGTTTTTGCTCCACAACGTGTTTTAAGGCAGAAAAATAATAATAATTTAAAAAATCAGCACGATTCCAACAGGGTTCCAGCAGTTTCACTGCATGGACCCCTAATAGAAGTTTTATTTTTTTTTTACCAATATCAAGTAGTTTAAACTCAAAAAAACACTTTCAAAAACCAAAACATTAATTAAAGTACACTTGAGCCTTATTATGTCATTTTATAAAATAAATTATATTAATTTTTTATCCATTTATTTGTTCTATAAGTATCAAAACATAAAAAACAATTAAATAAAATATTAAAACACTGGCTCTGTAACATTTTGTAACTATCTGCATGTCAGATTTAGGCAGTTTTCAGAAAGTGGAAAGTTCTTTTTTTATAAAAAAAAGACGGCCGACATTTTTATCTCCGGACAGTTTACAGTTTATTTGGCAAGTGTCGTGGCATTTACACTGCCTCCGCGTGGAGATGAACATATCATATCTTCCACATGTGGTATCGGGGAATTTTGTTCCGAGTATGAGTAACTGCACGGGGGCTGGTATCGCTACTCTGTCTAGGGTCACTGTCTAGGAGAAAATCTAAACTGGTCCCCCCACAATGGTAGGACTGGTCGACCAGATTTGAGCTAAACATTTTCAGGGACAATTGGTACAGCTCCCTGACGGCAAACATGTTAAACCTCCCCAATTCTCTGGCCCGCACTGTCCTTTTGTAATTGTTCTGTGACATCCAACATCATCATTAGAAAGCGTTCACCTTAGCAGCACATCATCCTGTAGTGCCCATGAATCATACCCTGTAAATCTATTTTCAGGCGGTGTGTTTATTTGGTTCCTTTGTTAATGGGGTCAAACTGACCTGGGTTTGTACACAAAGTTCTATTATGAAAGAACCCCAAGATCCTTGTCTGGTGGAGGAGTTCATGTCTCAGGAGGTCACAAAGACCACCAAGGTGAATCTGGACCATAAAGAAAATTACTCTCTGTGAAAAGTTTACTATTAGTGTTGTCTTATTCATCCATTCATTCATTCTTTCATTCATCATTCCTCTTTGTGATATGCAAGTCTGCAGTAATATCACTGTCTCGCTGAAGAGAGTTCACTTCTGAGGAATGAAAGTGGGGGGCAAATGGGGCCCTCGTGGCCCCCGGCAGCTCTGCACCGCTAAAATTAGTCCTGCTGATGAGTCACTCACATCCATCACTACGGCAACACCAGCAATTCCTCAATTACGCCTGATCACTACAGCAACAGGCATCGAGCCCATTGGCTGCCGTGTGACTCCCAATAGATCACAAAGCAGCAGATTGGGTCGTGATTACAGTCACATGACCTCATGAGAGCAATGAGAGAGAGAGCGAGAGAGAGAGAGAGAGAGAGAGAGAGAGAAATGTATGCAAGCATCTATCACAGGGCATAAAACTGACACTTCTATCACAAGGGTGTGTGTGTATGTGCGTCTGTTTTACCAAAATTATTCTGCTAAATCAATCAAAACTGAGTAGCCAGTCAACTTTTGATACTGCAGGAGAATAATGCCACATCACTGATCTCAAACTATGACTCTGCAGTTCTGTGTGGATGTGTTATAGAGAGGGTCTCAACAAAGCTTTGATAAGGGAAATCTAATCACATTTAAATGTTGCTTAGATGTCTTGCCTCAGTGTGCGTCTACGTGTGCACGTGTCTGTCTGCTTTGTATTACAGATGTATGGGGACATCCCTGAGAGATGAACAGTTTTGGTCATGCATAAGCCTGTTACACAACTGCAGCAACACACACACACACACACACACACACACACACGCACATACACACACAAGGTATTGAGCCCATGGGAGCAAAAATAAACCACACATGGCCTTCTAACCTTCACTCACTCAATAACATGGTGGGAACTGTGATTGCAAAACATCACAAGTCAGCGCTGGGATTCAGAACAGTAAACCACCTCTTGTGTTTCACCAGTTCAGGCTGTGCTGACATTTGTGGACAGACACAAATATGAGGGTTAAAGGTCAGGTTCTGTGTGTAGTGCTTATATAACACTGCTGATGCTAACAGGAGCATCTGGCTGCAGCTGAACATGAAGCAGAGCAAAAGGCGGACCGGCGTGTCCTTGTCTACGATGCGCCTTAAAGTCCGGTTGAATCAGTCTCTCTTTGTGTGTTCTTCTTTATTATACGTGTAGGTCTAAAAAACACGATTAAGGATGATACAGAAATATGAAAAGATGTTGTGAATTCCTACTTCTACAGTTTTCCATTCTGGTTAAAGGTGAGAACAGCTGAAGGCTGAAGGCATGTGACCCGCCAGCTTTGCAGCACAAGCACATCACAAATTCAACTACACAGACGTGTGAGACACTGAGGCTTGGAATTTGCAAGGTGACAGGAGTTAGGGTCACTGTCACTAGGAAAGCTGGAAGAACATTCCATTTTGTGCCGCACGCAAACACACACACACACATTCCAGGGACCACATTCCCCAGCAAGAATTTCATCAATCTGCCCAGCTCCGGTGAGAAGAGAGCGAGAGAAAAAAAGAGGATGAGAGAGAAAAAGGAGAGAAAGAAAAAGAGCCCTGAAAAAAAAGAAAAAAAAGAACTACGCCCTATACTGAAATCTCTCTCCCCCTCTCTCTTTCTCTCTCACTGCTCTCATTTGTTCTTACCCCATTTTTCACGCTGTGGATTTCTGGGTCAGGTGAGCATGTGGGTATATCACAGGAAACCATTTAGATGTGCGAATACGCCTAAAAGTGTGAGTGTGTTTGTGTCTACTTTTGTGCATGCATGCAACAGCTATCAAGCATTTTTGCTGCATCACATGCGGATGATGGAGTAGGAGTGTGTGACCACAGGTTAGCCATTTCTGCTGAGTCACAAAGAGAGGAGGCGAGTGTGTGTGTGTGTGTGTGTGTGTGTGCGCTGTTCAGCAGTCTGAAGTGCCTATCAGGCAGTTCCATATGTCTGCTGTCTGCCTCAATCTCACAGACACTCGCACACAATGATGAGCTCAAGAATACCCACCTGATGCCAGTGCCCATCCACCCAACCCCACGCACACCCACCCACGCACACACAAAGAAATTAGATTTTGAATGCAAAACAGATTTCTGTCACCAACTAACTAATGCTAATTTATGCCAACAAATAATGCTGACGTAACACTAACACACAGTTGGGCTTCTTCAAATTACAATGAGCTTGTGGAAACCTGCATCAGAAACAGACATTTGCATCAAACACTAAAGATAAAACTTAATTTGGAACTCTTTCTTGAGTGTCATGAGTGAGTGAGTGAGTGTATCCGTGTGTTTTATGGTTGAGTTATCATCAGCCTGGTTCTGCTCACTGGCCGTGTGCTGGAGCTCAGATGATTCTGCAAGTTATGGGTTGAGACTCACAGCTCTGCACTCTGTTAAACCCTCACAGCTACTACGCCTCATTCACAAGACAGAAATTGATATGTGGTGAGAGAGAGGGGTGAGAGAGAGAGACACTCGCCTTATCCCCGCTGGAGTAAAAGAAGTATCGGAGGTGGACGATGTTGCAGTGGTCAAGTTTTCTCATGATCTGTAGCTCACGGTTCTGCAGGACAAAAAGAAACAACACATTAGCACAGTGACCCTGGGACTGACGCTAACTCCGCATAAATATACACTGCTTCAGCTGTTAAGGATAAAACACAGAGAACCGACAAAACTGCCACAGTAATTTTTAACACATTTATTAGTTCAGAAATACATGTTTGCAATGCCTGTTTTCTAGGATTAAATGTAGATTTAATAAAAACGTTTCATATCTTCACAATTTCACACGAGGTTGACTTTACCTAAAAAATAAGTGAAAGTGAGTGATTATTTGTCATCGTGAACACACCACAGCACATCACACAAATCACACCACAACGAAATGTGACCTCTGCATTTGACCCATGCACGAAGGAGCAGTGGGCAGCTAACATAGGCAGCGCCCGGGGAGCTGTGCTTTGGGACAGAACCTTGCTCATGAAACCTTCACCGGCCCTGGATTCGAACCTGCGACCTTCTGATCACGGGGTGAACGCCCTACCATTACGCCACCAAATGACACTGCTTGGTGATTTTTTGGCTACGGTATAAAAATTCTAGTTAAAAAGAACATCCCGGTTTTACTGCCCTCGTAGCTCACTGACATGGTTTATACTGTAAATATGCTCAGATTTATGCTAAAAGAGTTATAGCTTTTCTAATGAAAGAGTGCGTGCCTTGGTGAGAGACTGTTTTTCTTTACAAAGGAGACCAATTTTTTTGGTAAATTAATAATTGGAATAATCATTATGGGCAAGATTATACTGATATGAGGTTCTGAATGACGGTTTCGAGAGGGCAGCTACGCCCAACTTTTCAATAAAAGGTTTCAATAATCCTGAGAACTCCAATACTTACAAAAGTCATGCAGACATAAAATATACAGAATCTGCAGCACAGCAAGTATTACTATAATACTGAAGCATAAGGCGCCTGCAAATTCCCACCCGATGACACCAATAAATCACAGCAACTTCGTATTTTCAAATCACCGAGAGCTGTGCCAGTCAGCCTCCATATTTCCAGCCTCCATATGCCACGATGCAGTCGGACCAACATGACTAATGACTCTCTTGCATCGTTAGACTCGGTCGGCACTAGACCGCCTCGGCTGTGGAAGGTCCGGGTCGGTTTCGGGGCCCGTATGAGACAAGTGGCCCAGAATAGAACTGGCGCAATGGGCCGGAACCATGGCAACCCGTCTGCTGTGACGGAACCGCGCCGGCTGATACGGAGGGACCGCATTTAGCACATCGCCCACACGATGACGAGGAGAGAGAGAGAGAGGAAGAGCGAGAGAGAATCTCTCCCATTCACTGTGGTATAGGAAATGATGGCAGAGGCAGCTTATTAAAATAAATCCTGTCGGAATCATAGAAAGCTGAAATTTGGGCTCCGTCTCGAGGCGCTGGAAGTGTAGGTGCAGCTGCAGTGTGTGGGAGTCGCTCAAAACAACAATCCAGGAAGAGGCAGGACAGAGACAAGCCTCTACCATCTACACACTCCATATTAAAGTGTGTGTTAATTCTGTGTGTTGGTGGTCGGGTAAATGCACCGATGAGTGGGTCCCACACATGCACTTCCATAGTGCCATTTAGACGGTCTAAATTTGAACACATTTCCCATAGAAAGATGAAACAAAAATAAGAAAACAAGTTAAACAGATGGAGAGAGAATGACAGAGATTTACATCGACATCATCGGCCTTTGTGGTTTCCTGTTTCTCACAGATGTTCTGCCGGCACATAACACACTGCATTTAATACACTGGTGGACAAACACACACACACACACAGACACACACAGTAACACAGTCCTGTCTTAAGTAGCTAAACTTTAATGAGACTTTTTAGGGCTAAGGGAGGAAGAGACTTAAAACAGTCATTTAGTTGTCCCCCCTGCAGTGTGTGTGTACATCCCACTCCATTATCATCCTGTTTAAAATGACTTATAGCCAATTAAAACACTCACTAGTGTCTAGAGTCTGTATAGCCACATGTGCAGACTGAATACTTAGGTCCCTGTGTGTGAGAACAAGGAACGTATGTGTGTAGCTAAATCCTGAGGATTTTTCACATTTTTTGTCAGACTACAGAACTCCTGCAATGGCACAGCCAACGTGACAGAATATAGCTTGAAACGGTTGCAGTAATCTGTGCGTACGTGTGTGAGAGATTTTGCAACAGGTATCATCAGCATGAAGCCTAAAACGTGAATTAGAACCTCTCCTCTCGTCACCGAAACCGTAGTTGTAGTGTTTGCTTAGTTCCTGAGTACTTTAAGCAGTTAAAATTCAATGAAAGCCAGTGTTGTCCATTAGAGAAGTTTTGACATTTCATATAAACGTAAGTTTAATGGCAGTACGTGTGCTAGTGGTGCTGAAATTAATCACATAGTCGATTCATTACAATGCAGACGTGGACGTGCATCGGTGCGGTGGGAGACCATAACCGATTATATCAGCGTTTTCAACCAGTGGTCCACGGCGACACTGCGGGTGGTCCATGACATGCAATCCAGTTTCACTACTGAAATCACTTTTTAAAATGATTTATTTTATTTTATCGTTTTTCAAAGCATTTTCAAAGCAGATGATGAATAATGAATAACGAACTTAATGCAAATATCTAAAACGTAATAGGAAAAAAAGTAGTCTGAGCAGTGGTCCCTGGGACAGAACCAGTTACAAATCCCTGGATTATATCATGAAAGTGAACGTGAGTGATTATTTGTCATTGTGAAACACACCACAGTGCACCACAACGAAATGTGACCTCTGCATTTAACCCAGCCGTGAAGGAACAGCGGGCAGCTAATAAGCGCCCAGGGGGCAGTGCTTGGGGACGGTACCTTGCTCACGAGTACCTCAGTGGTAACTTTACCGGCCCTGGATTTGAACCTGCGACCTTCTAATCACGGGGTGAACACCCTACCATTACGCCACCAAATGACACTGCTTGGTGATTTTCTGGCTACGGTATAAAATATCTAGTTAAAAAGAACATCCCGGTAGTAACTACGGCTGGCCAATCTGTGCGCAATGTGAAGTTGAAAAATTTATGGCATGCATTGTGATGCATCAAGATATCGTATCAAAACGAATCGTTGACCTAATAATCACAATCGAATCGTGAGACCAGTGAAGGTTCACACCTCTAATGTGTGCAGGTATAGGGAAGTGAAAGAACGGACAGGTCAACAAAGTTCTGTATGTATACTGGTACCTCATGAGAACAGTTTTATCTCTTAAAGCAGACATTAGTGGTTCTTAAAGTGGCCCACTACCTCTTTAAGATGTCACTGATCACCACAAAGTGACAAAGTCAAAAGTTTCATCATAGGGAACGATCCCTATGCAGCGTTTCATATCAATTTCCAAAAGGGCAAAAATGCTGGGAAACCATCTAAATATCCCTTAGATAAAGGTATACACACCGAGTTCAAATGCTTGGTCTTTCTCAGGGAATGTGGTGCTGCAGACACTGGCTCAGAGAAAGACATTACAGAGTTTCATTCCAAAGGGAGATGTGAGCGTCAGTCAGCTGGTGGATGTGAATGATGAGGCTGCTCCGGCGCAGGATTTGATTATCGGTTGATGAGTTTAATATGTCAAGCAGAGAGAGAGAGCAGCTCAGAGTAGAGGGCACAGACTCTATCACCAAGTGTTTGAGACCTGATGGAGTGACATGGCTGCCTCACACACTCCAAAAATACCCAAAATACAGCCTCATTCAGTCTCTCTGGATACTGTAACAGACGGAATTTCATTCAGCTCCAAACGCTCCGATTCATTACAGTGCTGTAATCGTTTACAACCCGCAATCTTTTATAGCTCTGTCTCAGCTCCTGAAAAAGCTGTAAAAATCTTTACAAAGCTGTCCTTGACTTCCACCTTCAACGCTGGTCTAAAATGCTCAACATCTCCTCCAAACTCCATCTAGTCTCCTCAACATTTGCTGCTCGTGTGTTTACATGCACATCAGTGGACCGACTTAAGTAACTGAGATGCTCAGTAACACCTACTTCTTGCTTGTGCCTGAAAACAATAGGCTTCAATTTACCAACCGTTCTTAAGAGGAAATTCTTCTTAAAAACACACACATTTGTTCTTAAACCTTAGCTTCCACCAAGACTTTGACAATCACCAATGTTTTCTTATTTAAAACTAATTCTTAGGTAAGAAAACTAGTAGTGAAGAGCACTCTTACACAAATTCTATTGCATGCCTGTTTGTGCAAAACATTAGCTTTTCGGGTTTCTTAAATTCCACAGTTGTACTATACACATCCCACATTTCTTAAGAACAAATTCAAGAATAAACGTATTAAATGAAGGAGGCTCAGTGATAGTTCATGTAACCTACTATAAACGTTCAACATTGAAGAAGAAAAGTGATTGTGTGTGTGCGTGTGTGCACCATGTTTTTATGCGTTGTGTTCTGTCCCCTAAAATCACTTTTATTTGTTTTTTTTGGGCTTTGTGGGGACATTTGAAAGGTCCCCATGAGGAGAAATGACTTTATAGAAAATATGCATGTTTTATTTGAGAAACTAAAAAGAGGTAAAAGATGTGCATTTGGTTACAGAGGTTAAGGTTAAGGTGGGGATTATCTGTAGAATTATATACATCTAGTCATTATGGCAGGCTATGAAATGTCCCCACAAAGATAGTTGTACAAGTTTGTGTGTGTGTGTGTGTGTGTGTGTGAGAGAGAGAGAGAAAGAGAGAGAGAGAAAAAAAAGTGTTTAGGTGCAGCAGTCTGTCTCTACAGTCTTGACCACATCCTTCTATTAATCTCACCTTAAATCTCTTGTCCTGTAAGACTTTCTTGATGGCCACCAGTTCCCCTGAGTCACACAGCTTGGCCTGGTAGACGACCCCGAATGAGCCGTTGCCGATGACCTTGGTGTCCGTGTAGCTGACCTCCTGCGGCCGGTCGGGGCCCTGACCCGGGGTCGCCACCACAGTGGTCACTTTGCTGCCGTCCTTGTCTCCTGGGGCACACAGAAAAGAGACGATCAAGCTTAACAATGTGAAGAATCAGAATGGATCAACAACCCCTTTTCCCAGGGTCAATCAGTAACAGTGGACCTCGTTAATGGTCATAAACTGACATTATGCTCATAGATACTTACACACTTTTTCATATGTAAATACTCTGTATTATAACGATGTAGAATGAATGCAAACCTCTCTATGCAAAGGACTCCTATTGGTGATCAACATTTCTGCTGGACAATCTTAATTCTTCTGTGTCTAAAGATTACATTTACAGCTTATATGGTACAGTGTATGAAGAGTGCATACATTATGTAATTACAGAGGGTTTTCATGGAGCAACTTGGGCTTAAGGGTCTTTGCTCAGGAGCTTAAAGGTGGTTGTGGTGGAGGTGGAATAGAGCCCGACTTGAACCCACAACCTCCATGTTCGTACCAGCAGACCCAAGGTGGAATGTTAGTTACGACCCTAACATAGCATTACAAGTAGAAGAGATGCACACTAGTAGCGGCAAGTGTCACTCATGTGAACAAAGCATTGCAATGACATTAACAGCCTTGCTAACCTAAAATCAGCAACTCAGTCCAGCAGAACTGTCGTTTTGTACACTCATACTGCAAACAAATCCCACACACTACAATGTTGGTGTCACTGCTGTGATGAGAATGAGCCACCTGTGGTCTGAAACTGGCCAGTGCTATACAGGGTAGATAGCAGCTGACACACTGAACGTGAAAGACAAAAGAAGTTTTATAACTCAGGAATGGTTATCTAAAGGAATGGCTATACTTCTTGATTAACTGTTTAAATAATACACGGACACCACGTCTTTTACAACTTTCACGTTTAAGTCGCAAACTGCAGATTTATTGTTGTTAAGCATTAAAAAGTTGTTGAGTGAACAAGTATAAATAAAAATATATATAACATGGAACAAGTATGTAAGAGTGTATGACTGACATCCCATGAAATGGTTTAACGGTGACGGCAGAGCCAAATTCTTCCTTCAAATTTAATCTTAAGTTGGTATCGTGCATAGAGTGCCCAGAATTTTGAATCAGAAATGCTACCATTGTAGTGAATCAGACTCATTGGTCAGCCATTCTTTACAGGACAGTGATATCAAAAATGACATTTTCTTAAAGATTTTCAAATAGTGAACATACTTTGTTAAATGAATATTGTGTATTTTTGTAAATGGTAAGTAAGTAATATGCCAAGGTAGGAAATCTCAGTGTGTGCAAAACCTTTTGACTGCTAGTGTTTACCAGCGAGGGATACACCGATTGAACTTTTAGTCCTGATACGGGTAGATTCCTTGAATTTGGGTGCGAGTAGATCCTGAGTACGGATTTGAAACCAGACTTGGGGCATTTTTTAATTTAGGTTGAAATGAAACACTGTACTGTTTCAGATAAATATTAAATTCACAAATTAGTGCAAATACAATTTTCCCAAGTAACAAATAAATTAAAAGAAAAGATTAGTGGGCGTTTAAGTTAGTACTGGACCAACTCTATCCACTCAGTATCAAAAAAGGTTCTTCTCTAGGATCTGTCAGATAACACTTCCTCATAAAGCAGGTGAAGATCTCACGCTGACTGCCTGACCTCAGTATAGTCCAGGGCAAAAGGGTAAAAGTATGTAGAATGTAAAAGGGGCTTGTGTAAAAGCACTGACTTTAAAGATAAGAACCCATGTGAACAATAATCCTAAGTGTGGTACAGAACATGTATTTATTAACATGTACAGTGGTAAATGCACAAGACCAATCGAGTTGTAAAAACAGTTTCTCAGAGTGCTCCACAGGAACAAGCAAAAGTAATGTTTAGCAAAATAAATTTTATATACATCAAATTGTTATAAACAACCAGGATCAGTTTATCTTTTGTGCAATTTCTGCCTTTAGCACAGACAGATTATCCCACTTTGTTCATCCACGAGACCACAGAATTATCACTGCACCCGATTACACGAAGGACAGGATGCTGTAATCTAAAAATCAATATGGAGACATTTCACCACTTGCCTTGACGTCAAAAAGGTGAACGCATGTGAAGGACATAACACATAATAATTTTATTAAGGTTAACTTTATTTTTGAAGGTGGCTGACCAAAGAGGGGAAGGTTTTCTGGGGAATTTGAAAGGAAAGACAGCAAGGAAATGTGTGTGTTTCAGGTTTCTGTCTTTGTGTTCCAGATTGTAGTTCAAAGTCCTTGTTAACTCTGTTAAAGGCTAACTTCCAGCTGCCCCTCCTCACCTACACCCACTCCCTGTAAAGACACATGGAGACGGAGCTCAAAACAGATCTTTACCTACACAACCTAAGAATTTATACGACACTGTAGTGCACACTTTAATGGAAGAACAGATCACCATGCTTTATAATGACAAACACATTAAAAACGACGGAACAAACAACCTCTAAAAGACTCTCAACAGCTATTACTACCCTGAGGGGCAAAAACGCCAGACCAGTTGATGCCCTTGTTTACTGTGATATTCTCTCTCACATATATACTCTCACACACAAGTGCTTCTTCCTCTTTTCCAGTCTAACCCTGAAACTCGGCCAGCCAAACCCAGCTGCGTGACTACACACTAACCCAGCCATTTCCCTGTCGTTTCCATGGCAACACAGACCTCTATGAGATGCATCGGCCCAGTTGAAGACACACACAGGTCATCCTTCAAGATTAGCAATGGTATAATGCTGCAATCTGACCAAAAAAAAACGGAACACACTGACAAAGAAAAGAAAGACCCTCTGTACGAGATGCATTTACAATATACTTTGTACTATCTTTATACTATCTGCTTCCCACCAATCAGCTCAGAGTTGGCTGAGTTGCTGAGAGAGACTGAAGATGCTTACGGGAGATTTAGGTTTTCTTTAGTCAGACTCTTTTGTTCAAAATACTTACAAGGTAACCAAAAAATTTTGCAGTTTTTTATTTTCATCACAAAGGGACAGATCTCCCGACCTGAACTTCTGGAACCAATGCCTAACGATTTGTTCATCCCCAAAGGCTTGACAAATTCGCCAACTTGGTTCAGCTACGGACAGGCCCACCGTAAAGTCATAAAGCAGGCAACCCCAAACGAATTGCTTTGACACCTCTATTTCTCTTTGCCCCTGCTTGAGCTATGACTGCTGCGTGTAAATGCACAAAATGCTTGCATAGGATGAGGTCAATGTCTCCACTCCCGTCTTGACCGCTTTTCCGGGACGTGACACACTCATTTCTGTTTCAGCGATGGCTTCTTTCAGTGCAATGTCAAAAACGGCAAGAACTTTTTTTTGTTTGATTTCCCAATTAAAAAAGTCTCACTCAGGGGCCCAATGGTAATGGGATCTGATCCCCGGGAGCCTTCTGGTCACCAGCACAGAGTGTGAGCCACTAACACATCCAGGCAAGTTTAGTTTGCGAGCTCATTTTCTCATTCTCAAGCTAGATATGTCCCGAAACCGTTTATAAACTCAGGGACCTGTTTTTCTTCTCATCCAAAGGATGGCACAGTTTTACATCAGTGTCCCATCCAACAACAGACAATCAGACCCAAACCTGCTGTGCTGGGTGGATCAGTTGCTCTGAGACATTGCTAATTCTAAAAGACTTCCAGTCTGGATTTCTGCGTCATTGCAAAGATCAGAGAAGGACCAAGAACTTGAATAATTTAGACCTGCAATGGTCAGTTTAGAGTCAGACTAGAGTCTATCCCATTACACATTATTAGATATTTCACAGTAAGAACTGCAACTCTATTTTCAATTATTATATTACCAATATTATTATCATCTGTATATTTTAAAACAGAAATGTACTTGCCAATAAACTCATGTCTTATTCTAAGCCAGTGACATAACAATGGTCAAAGGTAAACCCACACACTGCAGCACGCGCGCACACACACACACACACACACACACACACGCACACACACACACACACAGGACATGTCTGCACGACTAGAGCCGCAAACACCCAAATGTGTCAAGACCACAACTTTGAACTAACATTCAAGCACCCGGGCCAAGAAATGTGCATGTGTGACATCATTGGGCGGTAAAGTTGACCCTTTTTCCACTGACGTAAAGTCTCTCTCTGTGTATCTCTTTATGGTTTCTGGCTATGACACTTCCTGAAAAATCCCTCCACACACACACACACAGGTGATTTGTAGCACTGTGTATTGAAATTGCCTCCAGGTGCCTCCTGTTTGACCTAGTGGAACATAATGGATATCCTTTGACCTTCAGTAAATTTTTAGGAGGAGGAGCGAGATCTACAACTGCGTGATATGGGGGAGGCGGGGGGGAATGACATTGCAAAATTTGTTCTGCAAAATATACCCTGTAACATTCATTTTTGTAAACTGATTACATCTACATGGACAGGGTAAATAATCTCTGATAAATAATAATTACTAACTTCATCCAAAAAATTTTAAATCATTAAATGAGTAAACGATGGTTCATAGGGCCGGGCAATATGAGCGCAATCAATATTATGATTAATTGAAAATTTTATCTTGTGATTATCATTAAAGAGCTTACTGACAAGGTCTGTACTATAAACATGTTCATATTTTTTTTTTCTGATAAAAGAGTGCATATCTTTGTGACAGAATTCTTTTTTTTAAATATACAAACAGACAGTTACGGACAAAATTACATCAATTAAAGGTCTTGAATGACAATTTCATTAAAAAAATTTCATTAATTGTCCAGCCCTAGTTATATCTAGTTGGATCTAGTAGATTAGTTATGGAACCCGAGAATCAATGAGTTTTCCATCGGTATCAAGCAGCAAAAAGATTTGGTTTAATCTGTCTCACTCAACCCACATCCTACGACAGGACTGTGAATGGTCACGTCTCTCTCACGTCGCTGAAACCATAAATCATGTAGACCAACCTAGCGCTCAGTACATAAAAACTCTCTCTAAATCCTGCACAGACTCCATTCCTCCCTCAGTCTGTCTCTTCTTATCCCTACCCCCAACTTCACCATGGATCCTTCTCTCACTCCCTTTCCTGCTCCTTAATGCTCCCCCATCCCTTCCTTTCCTAACTCTTTCCTCACGGAATCCCTCTTTCCTTTCATCTCTCACCCCGCCGGAACATGAGCAGCAGGTCTGGGTGAGCAGGAGAGAGAAGCTCAGCAGGAACTCTGGCAGTAAATATTTCTGCTCTACCGTCGCATCTTTAGAAATCCAAATCTATGTTCAGCACTTCTGAGACATAACACACACCCTCACACACTTCCATTAACAAAACTTGGCTGACTGAGTGAGCACAGTCATGAACACACTTCTTTCACTGTCAGAAGGTACTGCTTTAGACAAAGCCTTTCTACAAACCAACCCATAACAGGAATAAAGCCCCAAAATTAGGTGTTTTTATGTGAAACCGTAATTCATGAGTAGGAAAATCAGCATTGCAAAACGCTTTGTGAGTTGCTTTGTCATGTTAACCTGTCGGCTGTTTTATCAAAGGTTTCAATCGGCTTTCATCTCATGATCAAAAGGCCTGCAGAAGCCAACAACCGTACTACTACTACTACCACACACACACACACACACACACACACACACAGCAGAGCACACGTGACGGCCTGCTCACTGCATATTTGGATATGCAGGAGGAGAATTGCGAGAACAGTCATATTAAAGGACAATGTTGATTTGTGTGTGTAAAATTTCCTCACATTCAAAAGTGTAGCCTAAAATAAAAATTTTTAAAAAAATTACTTGAATAATTAATATTCCATATGTTTAAGTAGGTGTGGACCAGGCACAAGGCGCACTCTCCTGTAGGGAATCTCTAGAGATCAAATTAACCAAGTTAACTCTAAAACAATGTCAATTTTCCACTAACCTGCTGATCTGCAGATTCAATTAATAGGGCCCTATGAAAGTCGTTTTGTTTTTTCCTAAATTCCGTTTATTTTTTCCTGAATTCCGTTTTTTCCATTTTTATTCTTCTGAATTCCGTGTTTTACCCTATAATCATATTTATTCACCTAAAAAGTGTCTAATTATGGAGTGGATGGGGGGGAAAAAACAATGCAATAGAAAACAATTTCACATTAAATGACTGTTATTCAACTTCAATAAAGTGCTGGGGTTCAGCAGAACATTTTCTGCTTTGGTAAAACATTTACCTGTAACAACAAAAAAACATTCATTTTTGCGTGCAAAATGAAACGTTTCTGATGTGAGTTTTTGACTGTCTTACAAAAGAGCCGTTCTCCCGATTCATAAAAATCGTTAGTGTATTGTTCTGCTCTAAACTTAGCACTAACACTCGACTCCAGCGTTTTCGCGAGCCTCTTCGCCATAGCTGACTTTTTCCCCTCTGTGTCTGTGCGTTTGTGTGTGTGGAAAGCTGAGTCCCGCCTCAACAGGTAACACGTACAGGGGCTGCAGCGGCCAAAATTGATTAGAAACCATTGCTTTGCTTTGCTTTGCTTTGCCTACACACCGATATCAGCGAATTATACGGCGTTCCGCGTTTTACAACGGATTCCATTATATTTGTTGAATTCTGCGATTCCGTCCGCGTTTTCCACATCGCGTAAATCATAGGGCCCTAAATTTATATCTGAGGAAGAAACAGGCTTACAGAACAATAACAAACATTTTAACTGCAACATTCATTGTATGCGTTTGTAACTAATTCTGTGCATCAGTCACTGGTGGCACTTATGTTTCATCTTAGAACAAAATGAGATTTAGATGTAATTTTTCACTGGTATGACAGCATTGCCTGACTCAAAAGGCCCTTCAGATAAATGCTGCTTCTGTCGCTGTGCCGTAAATAAACCGGTCCAGTCTGCCCAGTCTGTTGGGCAGTGGAATTGGCTAAAACTTCTTTAAAAGAACTAATAATACAACAGACTGAAATGTATCATGAAATCTGCTGAGAAATTTAAAAAAAAATGAGTTTCACGGCTGCACATTTAAACCAATAGTAGACGTGATGAAACAGAATTGCTGAAAAGGTCAGGGGTCTAACGCCCTCCTAGAGAATCTGCAGTCATAATTCAAACAGCTTTCTGTCAGCTGGGTGCTTAACCCCAATTAGGGAACGGAGGAGGGGAGAGAAGAAGAAAGAGACGAAGAGATAGAGAGGGAGCTGGAGAGAGAAGGAGAGACAAAGGAAGACGGGGGAAGGAAGAAAGAGAGGAAGAAGGGAGGGGGGAGGGATGGAGAGAAATGCAGAAAGAGCTTGAGAGGGAGAGAGGCGAGAGATGGACAGAGGGAAGGAAGAGAAAGGAATAGAGAGGGGGGAGAGGGAAAATCAGAGATGAAGAGAGGAGGATAGAGATGGCGCGAGCGAAAGAGAGAGAGAGAAAAAGAGAGGGGGGTTGGGAGAGGGAAAGATGGAGGAGGGAGAGCGAGAAAGCAATCATTAAATGTACGCATCAGAAACATAATGCCATGAAAAATTTAATTCTTTCACACACATACTTCCTATTCAATGTCGTGATGTATTGCTGCTGTCAGAATAATTTTGTGTTTGGGCGTAACTCAGGAGTCTGACGCGTGTACCTGGCTTGCTGTAATTTGTACATATTCTTCCGTCCTAATGACGGCTGCATATCGCTGTCACAACACATTTCTTCATCTGCCAACACACACATGAATCTGACGGCGCTGAGTAACGCGAGGAGAAGGTTAATTGAGGATGAGGAGAAACCAGCTGCACAAGTGAGCTTGACTTATCACATCACGCAGCCGTGGCAACAGTATTAACCTGGCGTGAGTGGCATCAAAACATACAACTGGGGCAGATTCACCTGCACCGGGGATAGGGAGGAGGAGAGACGGGGAGGGAGGGAGAGAGTGAGAAAGAGAGAGGATGTTTCTCAGCAATGAGGACAACCTGACTGCATCCCTCAAAATCCAGGCCTTGATCCTGTAAGCCCTAGAAATACACCACCATGAGCACAGCAGTATCAAAGTGTGTGTGTGAATGCGTGTGTGGGCGCGCGCACACACTTCCTCAAGCACACGTGAACCTGATGGAGAACAGATGATCACATGAGAGAGGAGGACGGGAGGAGGAAAGAGTGAGAGAGTGTGTGTGAGCTTGGGAGCGTCCTGTATTCTACTTTAAGCATCCTGGTGAGCACATGATCACAAGCACGTGTGTGTGTGTGTATGTGTGTGTGTTACATTCTCTGGGCCTCCCACCTGCTGGCCAGATGACCCACATGTTCCTCAGCTCTTAAAGCATAAAGCAGGCAAGAGTTCCAAGAGGGGCAAAGATGTGACACTCCTGCAGTTCTTACATGAAAGTAGGATGAATGAAACAAACAAATGAATTAATGAATAAGTGACTGAAAGGAGGTGTAATATTTTGAAGACCATGAGAGAAGCAGAAAGCTAGTCCTGACACGTGTACATGGACACACACACACACACACAATAGCGAACAGGCTCCAGAGCAAATGAGTACAAATCTGATAGAGACATAGACACACACACACACACACATTAAAGCACCCATGTTCAGCCCTGCCTGTTGAGACCTCAGTGAGTTATTCTGCAGTGTTTTTCTCTCTATGCGCTCCTCCCTGCCTCCCTCCCTCCCTCCCTCTGGAACCAATTCAAATTGTGTGTCTAGGCAACCAGGGTTATGAACTGGTCACCCAGCAGCACATTGCGTAAGAAAGAGAGAGAGAGAGAGAGAGAGAGAGAAAGAGAGAGAGAGAGAGAGAGAGAGACGCGTCTCAATATTACTTCATGACCTCCACCATGTAAGACTCTCTACAGGAACGATTGCTGTTTTATCAGCACTCAAACACCACAAATCATTTCAATCACAAACTTGCATATACAGACATTTCCAGCATTTATAAGACACTCTCATCCAGAGTGACTTACATTTCCTAATTCTCCCTGGAGCGACTTGGGGTTAGGGTGTTGTTCAGGGAATTAATGGTGGTAGTGCTGGAGAAGGACAGAGCCAGACTCCAAACTACAACCTCTTGGTCTGTAAAGTATTCTACAGCTAGACCACCTGCAAGCACACAGTCAGCAGAAAGAGCAGCGCCATCACAGGTGACGGAAGTGGTTGTCATGGTGGATGCAATATACAGGTGAGATTTAGGGCCATTTGAGTTCAGTCCTGATTCTCTGTATCCTCCAAAAGAACAATGATGTGCCCATGAGCTTGCCATTATACTGTACAAGGCACTAAGTGATAGAAAAATCAGTTTTGTTTTTTATGAGGATGCTGGGAATTTGAAGAATAGGTGGTGTGTGAAAGGCAAAAGCAACAGTAATTCTCAGATCAATTGTGCAGTAAGAAAATATGACTACATTTCAACAGAGAAAGACCTAAATGTCTTTATGCAGATTCTTAAGAGTCTAACTGTGAAAAACCTTGACTTTCTAATCATTTATTGTAAAAGCATTGTCTTGTTCATTTACTCTTGACCAGTCTACATAAGCAACACAGTTATATTTAATAATTAATTTGTCTGCATTATATCTGGTATGGTATAATGAGCCTGAAATAGATTTTCCTCTGGCCTTTTAGTTTTAAAGGGATACTCCACCCAAAGATGATAATAATGCTAATTAGAATTCATACATTATTAACTTCGGTACAGCGCTAGAGGTAGAGCAACATCCTTTTCGGGGTTGAAACTGATTTTTTCAACTGATATATCTGCTGTAAAATCAATACTTGTGTCAGAAATTAGAATTGCAGACACAACAATGCCTATGTTTAATACTGAGAACTTTGTGTAATGTTCTTAACACAAAAAGAGCAGGGAGCTCCCAGCCTGTATGTCAGAAAGCCAAACTTCAGTGCCTTCAGGCTTCAGTGCTGATAGTCTAAACTCAAGACGTCTAAATCAGAAAGTGCTGTACTTTCCCATAGACCACAGAGTGGTGACTTCAGACAGAGAGAAGCAAAGCATCAAAGTAACACGATATCAAATTCACTTATAATTTTGACTTATTGGTTTCAAAATGACATAACCATAAAAATGCTCAATTTCAGCACATATAATAGGTCAGACCAGTAATCGTCCAACCCAAATCAGCACCTTTCTGCAGTTTCACTTCTAGTTTCTCTTAACATCATTAGATTTCACTCACTGAGTAAAAGCTTCTTCTTTTGATGGTGTAACGGTAGGGTGTTCGCCCCACGATCAGAACCGTCCCCAAGCACTGCTCCCCGGGCGCTTGTTAGCTGCCCACTGCTCCTTCAAGGATGGGTCAAATGCAGAGGTCACATTTCGTTGTGGTGCACTGTGCTGTGGTGTGTTTAAACTGACAAATAATCACTCACTTTCAAGTCACTTACAAATATGACATAACTACACAAATTACATATAACATATTTCCTAAGCTTGCTGTTTACAGGTTTTCAATGACTACAACTTCTGAGAAAAAAAACATTTTTTCCTCCACAGCCTCTTTCCCATTTTTTTCCCCTTTTCCAAAGGAAATAGCACATTTCTTAAAGCGGGCACCAGGCTTTTGAAGTCTCTCGGGGGCGGGCCAGAGGTGGGACAGGGGCGGGGCGGAATGTGAGGAATGTTTGGACAGGATTTTCAGAGGGGCTGCCACAAATCCCACTCAGAAATGCACACTTTAATCAGCTGATCTACCAAGATAGCAAAATTTGTGCAACTCTGGGGAAAAATAGATCACATGACTAGGCAAGAGAATTCAAATACGCCAGTCATCCTTGACGGAAAACAGCAAAAAGGAGAGTCTGACTACAAAGGCCTTTTTAACTACCAGACCACTGCCTGTGTTGAAGTGAGCTGATACACAAAGAGATGAAAGACACGAGCAGAGGCCTACTAGCAAAGCAAATAGGTTTATTCACTTGCAGCGATTCTGAGATACAGGATATGAGGGGGAGATGCCACTCCTGGAGAAACCCACACCTGTGGAATGTGGCTAGATCACTTCTATATGACTCAAAGTAGATGTGCACGATATACCGTTACAGCAACATCAAGGTGACGTTCACATGTACAATTATGCCACTGAACGACATACAATACTCACTAATAATACTAATATACATTACATTTATACATTTACGTTACTCTGATTTAAGGTTTCTTGGACGACAGTTTAACCTAAAAACAATTTCCTTTCAAATTCCAAAAAGTGATTACAAAAACCCTGCATCATTTATTTGTATTTAAACAAGTTGGACAAATAAAAAAAATATATACAAGCGACAAGGGTCTTGGTCAGGAACCCAATGACGGTAGTGCTGATGGACTGGAACCCATGACCTCTTGGTCCAGAGATGAGTGTCCTAACCATTAACACCACAACCACCATCGGTCCAATAAAAATGCTCTATAATCTACATGGATAAAACAGCTGAGCTCCAACCACTAATGAACAGTAAATTCAATACAAATTCACTGTGAGAGCAGTGAATTCAATAGACTCAATAACTCAAAGAACATAAATCTTGATTACTGGAACATTTCTAAATAGACATATTTTACAATGAGTTGTGCATTGTATCCTGAACATTTTTGTAGGTTGCATTTCTTGTTTGTAAGACTCTTGTTGCATCTGCATCACCAAACCACAACCCTGTGTACTTTACATACTTGCAACAAACTGTCATAATATCTCTAGACCATTTTTCCATGACATAAAAGGAAGTCCACAAAAAGTAGCATGTAAAATGATTCAAATGATACCACTCACCATGAGTTTGAAATTTAGCTCACAAAGACGTCACTGTCACTGCGCTGCTACTGATATGGTAAAAAAAAGCACATGTACTGTACAATGGTTCTGCAGTTATGTTTAGTGCAAAATCATGTCATCTGCTCATTTTAAAGACCTCTCATGCATAAAATCACATTAGATATACTTTTCCTGAGCAGCTTTGAGGTTTCCAACTCTGATTAGATAAAGATTTCTTAGTGTTGTGTGCTCAGTCTTCAATATTTCCTGCATGCAAACCGGTGAACAAACTTTACATGCAATATAATATAAAATTTGCCAGCAATCTACTGCAGCTAATGCATTTGCCAATAATCCATCTCAACACAGACAGCTTCCAAACTCCTGAATTCCTGTTTACTGCCTTCTCTTCTGCAACACCTGTTCCAACTCATCAGTTAATTAAATGATTTGATTAGATTAAAGCTTCACTCAGTTATTATGGTGAACTAAATGTGTTCAGGCAAACATATCTGCAAAAAATACATTTGAGAATATTTTGACAAATTTAAGTGAATTTAAATGAAGAGAATTTAAGTGAATGATTATTTTGTCATTCTGAGCACAACACGTCCATCACAACGAAATGTGACCTGTGCATTTGACCCATCTGTGAAGGAGCAGTCGGTAACTTTTGGCAGTCCTTGCTCATGAGGACCTCAGTGGTACCTTTACCAAAACCGACGACCTTCCGATCACAGGGTCAACTTCCTAACCATCAGACTACCAATTGCCCCAAATTTTACTTCTCCAACAGGTCAGTTTGGTAGATGACGGTAAACAGCACACATACACACAGCAACATGCAGCCTGAGTTGTCTGTAGCCATTTTATAATGTTGTGCAATAAAAGGCGGATGTATTGTTTCCTTAAGTAATTTGCAGAGCTATCAATTTGCACTGATTACCCATCATTACCCCGTAAACAGAGATCTCTTTTACAGTTGTAAGGAGTGGAGAAGTTTCCCTAGCGGCACATTCATGCAGATATAATTACATTTTACATAATTATACATATTTTCATAACCTCATTTATAACTGCAATTGTACAGTCCATCGCAGGAGCATTCAGGGACCTGGCCAGGGGTTTGCAGAGTTTTTCCTTCAACCATGAAAGAATCCTAATTAGTGGTACCCACTTCATCTCTGTATTGCTGAAGCAACGAGCCAGTGGCACTGAAAGCCTTATTTTAAAATAAAAAAAAAAACTATAGATGACAACACAAAAACTAAATGTTTAACAGCAATTTAAGTCATCAAGGTAGCAGACTGGAAGAACGGTTTAAGAATTGAAAAAATTAATATTTTCTTGATCTTTGACTATATGATTTCTGAAGCTCCCATTAACTTTCATTCATTATAACCACATTAGCATCCCTTTCAGCCGCCTTTGACAGCACTGAGTGAACATGCGGTAAACCCTTTTTAGTCTACGCTTATAATAGATCTACAAAACTGGCCCACTGCACTTCACTGAAGCCTCAAAGGCACGAGTAGCAGATCTGGCCGACTGCAGCTCTGTAATCACTTCATCAAGGGTTTGAGAGAAAAAAGAGCAACAAGCAAACAAGGTATAAACAAAGAGTGAGGGAGGAGGGAGAGATACAGTAGGTCATGAGTGTGCAGGAGAAAGAGTTTAAAGCTAATTCAGGAAATCGGCGTCTGTCTTCTGCACACCACAGATTATTCTGAAAGGTCTTGTTTCTGAACAGAAAGTCATAGACGGTTGATGTAAACTAAATAATGAATGGTGTTGCGGTTCGACATAATCCTTGCACATGAACACATCAATACCAACCGAGCTGTTATATCCGTATCGTTTATATCAATAAATATAAACCATAAAATGCTCTGTTAATAAAAGTTACAAGTAAATGACTAAGGCAGCTTTAGATCCAACGTGTGATTCATACTTATCAAAAGAAGTAATAAACTATTGACTTAATACTGATTTCCTTCTGTTACAGAAGGAAAGCTTAGGCCCTCCTTCTTAAATCCCCCTATCTGCCATCTTCTTCCATAGAAAAGACTCACGGGGGCCCAGGGATCATTCTCATGCTACTGCAGCTCTGATCCATGAGTATTACTGTCATAAACAGGGACAGAACCTAAACCCAGATCTGAGCTCACAGTTTCAGTTTCTGTCATATAAAGGACGGAACTTAAACACAGTCTCAGCTTCAACTTGCCGTGCATAGCAACATCAAAGACAATCTGGGTTGAGCAATGCTGGAAAAAATGCTATATTTCTCTGCATTATACTGCAAATATTTTGACCAAATGACATGAATGGCTCCATTTGGAAAATCCTTGTTTCTTGCAGCAAAAAAGGTTGTAGCTTGACGTGGTGCCATATTTAGTCTTACTTGACATTTCAACATCCTTCTGTGTAACTACTGCACACACTCACACTTCATTTCTCATGACACCATGAAGACAATTAAATCTGCTCTTATTACTTACATAATTGTGCTGGTTTCGCACCACAGCGTTTAGTCCTATATTCACAGATTCTTAATTACATTTTGAGGTGTTTAATATTATCACAAGCAAATGTTTTAATTCAGGCTAAATGTAATAAAAGCCTCTTTGAATATTTACAGGCTGTCACATTTTCCATAACTGCAAATCCCACACTGTGAAAGATTTTTAATTATATGAAAAACACTGGAAGGGCAGCACACGGCTCTCTGGCATGTCTCTTTTGAGAGATATTCATGCTGCTTCATTATAAGGTCAGTAGAGGGCAATTAGAGCTCAAGTGGTTCATAATGAAGGAGCTACAATATCAAAGTATTCACCTGCAAAGTTTAGGCTGCAGTAACCAAACACAGCTAGTTAATTTTCATATTTTAAACTTACAACTTAACAGACTCAAACCCCAAATTTTCCCCAGACAAGTTCCATCCAAACGTACTGTCTGAATGAAATATTGCAAATATCAGAGGCTGGTAGCAGCCTTTCTTCAGTCAGAATGAGACAGCCTAACCCCACACACACACACAAAAACACACACACACACACACAAAAACACACACACACAAAATCAGGGTTTGGCTGTGCTGGTGCTTGTTTTGGCGTGTCCCAAGTGATCATAGATACTTGCTGGGTTGATGCTGGTCAAGCTGCTTTGGCTTGAAAAGTTGGTTGGCACCAAGACCAACTTAAAATGCTCCAAAACACAATTTAATTATTGCTATGAGTATAATGTGCCTTTAGGAAATAGCTTGACTAGTTATTCAGCTGTTTAAGCCGACAGGTGGAAGGATAATAGCACTTTCACCCTGCCAGTTATTCCAGTACAGTGTGGTATGGTACAAGTAAAATAGTTCCAGTTCTACTTTTAAAATGCCCATGCAGGCGTGGACGATTTTACATCAATGCAATGACAGACCATAATCAATTATAACGGAGGCTTTCAACCGGCGGTCCGCCACCGCCTAGTGGTCCACTGAGACATTACAGGTGGTTGTGACACAGTGCACTTTCACTACTATAATAACTTTTTTGTTTTTTAATGACTCCTTTTTTCATTTTTCAAAACAATTGCAGATGATTTTGGCATCTTTATGAATAATTAATTTAATGCATAATATATCTAAAACGTAATACAAAAAACTCCCTCCCACACTTTGACTGCTTCGTCTGAGTGGTAGTGCCTGGGATAGAAGCAGCTGAAAACCCAAGTTAAAAAGAACATCCCAGTAGCAACTATGGCTGCCCAATCTGCATACAATGTGAAGTAATGTAGAAAATTTAGGACATGCATCGTGATATCGTATCGAATCAAATCGTTGACCTAATAACTGGTGAAGGTTCACACCTTTAGTGTGTATTGTAAATTAGGATATTTTAAATTATTGTAAATTTTAAATAAAACAGCAAAAAGTTGATGTTTGATTTGCAACACTGACACTCAACATGCGTCCACTGAGGTGGTGTTGAAGTGTATTGCATACACCTTATACAAAGCATGTCAAGAACTATTTCAAGCTATAAAATCAGCCAGACCAAAAACTATGAAATAAAACTAGAAAGTAACAGAGTAAAGCACAGGTAATAAAAAACACATGCAATGGCTGTGTATTATCAAGAAAAAAAAAGAGAGGCAACATGGCTAGTTATACTTGTCAAGTCACATAAGAACCGTAACCAGAAACGATATGAATGCTTATGTACAATGCAGCAGTGGAAATCCCCAGACTATATAAAAACATTGTTAAGTGATTTCATTAACTGTCTTAAGGTCTCGACTGACTAAAGAAAATGAGCTATCGTTTTGTTATCTTTTTTTAAACATGCACCCATCTAACTGGAAATTTGGCTTAATCATGGTACTTCTGTGGCTATAAACAAACACCTCAATCTGGATCCTCCTTTTCTGTGGACAGAACAGCTAATAAAGGTTCACTGCATGATCACAAAAAACATCAGGTTCATCTTGTCTGATCCACTTTGTATCTGTTCACTCATGATAACAGCCAACGCGGCAGCTTTTAAATGCTAAACAAGAGTCTCATTGTTCCTGGACAGCTGCCTTTTCCGGCAAAAACAGGCCCTGGTCGGGCAGTCTAACGAGTCACACGTCCTACTTCAGATCCAACCGCCGCTGAAGCGACCTCCTCTGATCCACTGCCCAGACGCGTGTCCACGTGGGACTGTAAATGAGAAAAGCAGCACACGTCTCTGCCTCAGTGTCAAAGGACTGATCCCAGTTTCGTCCAAGGAGGTTATACGAGTTCAACAGGCCACATGAACTGCCCCAACTAACTTTCATTTGGGAGGTAATAAAATGACCTTAACTGATCACTTAAATCCTAGGATCGACACATTCTACATGTGCACAGAAATGCACTCACATATACTTTTACGCTGCATGAGCTTAATCCGCCATTACCCAGAAGAGGATGGGGTTCCCTTCTGAAACTTGCTTCCTTCCTATTTACTAAAGAGGAAGTTTTGCTTTTTGCTATTTGATCCATCCGTGAAGGAGCAGATGACAGATTTTTGGCAGTACACAGGGATGTTAATTTGGGGACAGTGCCTTGCTCATGAGTACCTCAGTGGTACCTTTACCCATCCGGGACTTGAACCAACAACCTTCCATTCACAAGGTCCAACTCCCTAACCGATACGATACCAACTGCCCCCAAACTTCAGCTTCATGAGTAGGTAATGTGTAACGCAGCTTTGTGGTCTTTTTTAAATCGATCACAATCTCATGTCAATGTTACATTGCTTAGTTTAAAAAAAAGCTCTTTGTGCATCAAACAGGCCCAACATAGGACAAGATTTTATGACATCAGGAGGTCGGACTCCCTCTGACATGAAGAAATCATCACAAGATTTAGACGTCTGGGCAGTCTGATTCATGAGGAAGAATGAATTTAGAAGACAAAACAGCATTTTAAGTACGCAATTTTGCACATATTAAAACCCATGCACAGAAGAAGATTATGGCAAAATCCTTGAATTTAAGTAATTTCCTAATGACAATTAGTAAATTCCTTTTGCAGTTGGTAGTGTAACGGTTATGGCGTTCACCCTGTGAACGGAAGGTTGACATTTTAAATCCTGTACCGGTAAAGCTATCACTGAGGTACTCATGAGCAAGGTACTGTCTCCAACCACTGCTCCCGGGTGCTGCACATGTCAGCTAACCACTGCTTCTTCAAGGATAGGTCAAATGCAGAGGTCACATTTGGTTGTGGTGCACTGTGTGCTGTGGTGAGTTCACATTGACAAATAACCATCACTAAATTCTAATGAAAGAACACTGATGCAAGTTGGAATCTTGCAGTGGTGAATGGGGCTCGATATGACCACTTAACTGTGATAACGTTTTTAAAACTGTACCGTACCACACAGTGGAAGCAACTTGGGGTTACATTTCTCAGGAGTCACAAAGGTGTCGGCAGTGTAACTTTTCTAGCTGCAGTTTTGCTTTTGTAGACTTTTTAGGCAAATATTGAAACCAATACCCTAAATCACTACTGGGGGTCAAGGCTGCCCCCACTGCCGAGGCAACGAGTGGAAAGTGAAAAACTAAATGCACGAGTTCCAACAGCATCATGACCTTGTTTCCTCAGTCAAAGTAACAGACAGCCATCAAATCACATTTCAGCCCTGCAGCTTGACTCCTGCAAAGCCTCCCGTTGCATGAGAGCCCAGAGCTCCTCTAGAAGATCATCAGTGGTGAAGAACATCAGAGTTGACAGCAGGCGTGAGAGAACACCACAGCCCGGGTAATAACATCATGATGTTTGAGCAAAAATCTCTTCCTTCAATTGCAAAGGAAACATTAAAAAGTAAAAACTTAATCCCTGATAGAACTCTTCTGATTTTAGAATGCACCACTACTAGTTAACTGTCAACGGAGAACGGTAATTGTGAGCTAGGTAAATGAAAATGAGCTAGAAAGATGTACAAGAGAAGGGACCTTTTTCAACAAGAGAGGTCAGGGTTGCTTAAAAGACTTTGAGTTAAAAAGCCTCTCCAAGTTTAGCTCTGTGTCTGTGGGAGAAGTGAGAATTCTCAAAGTGTTGTCCTTCTACACTCCCGGGAATTCCTTCTCTTCTCCACCTTCAAAAACCAACTGTCCCTCAATGACTGCTCTGAAGCAATGACACTCTTTCAGAAAGGTTTTAAGTCCTCGAGATAAAGGATCTCATGAAACAATGAGAAAATGGCAGGGCAAAGGAAAATTCCTCCTCTATACACGCCGTCATTCAGATCAGAGATGTTAAAGTTGAAGTGGACAAACCAAAGAGGCCCTGAAAGCCAAACGCGATCCCACTCTGTCCTAGCTGTGCTCAGACCTCATTCTCTGTCGGTGCTTTGAAAGACTCCTTGAGCCATTAACATGACGTTACGTAACTGCACTTATCCATTTATAGCAGATTTGCATTGTGGGAAGAGAAAAAAAAGGGAAAGGAGGAAAAAAAACTCCTGTTTGGCTTTCTCTCGGATGATTGGTGTGGATGGGCCAGTCATTTCCTCTGATAGGGTCGACTGATTCAGCTGCTTGTGATGTGCGGAACAAAGGCTGGTTAATTTTTACGAGCCGAGGGAGGCTTTCCGTGCGTTCAGCAAATGAACAGGTTGAGATCAAAAAGAACAGTATGTACAACCTGAAGCAGTCTGAACTTCACTCTACAAGAAGGCTCTGTATTTGAGTCTTACTCTTAACTGCTAAAAGCTGAGTATTAAAAAGACAAGCAGTACCTTTACTTTTCTGACCTGGTCATTTTTCTGTCTCACCTGACAAATATAGAGTAGTGTGGCAACAGAGTTGAGCAATATGACAAACTTTCACCCGATATATTATTAATGAACAATTAGTTTGTGTGTGTTTTTCTTCACTGGATGGGACAGAAATATGTTAATAAACACTACCTAGTGTTTTAGCAAGTTTTAGTTGGTGAGATGCTCTATATTTTGTGTTTGATCGATTTTGGGGCTAATGTTCACAGGTCATTACAGGCAAGCTGGAATAGTAATATAACTGCCTTCTTTTCTAGACATAGAAATTACAATGTAAGTTTTAATGCTTTTCAAGCTGAGACTGAAGACACACAAGTAAGTGTGGGAAGTGGGAGAAACCTGGAAACTGTGAAAGCATAGACACTCCTACACACTAATGCATAAGGAGCTATGCTGAGGTTGCAGCAAAGTGCAAGTGCATACGAGCGCACGCATACACACAGGCTGAAGATAATGGAGTAGAGTGAAAAATGACACCATCCAAACCCATATCCATGGAAGGAGCAGAAATCAAGAACTTTTTTTTTTCATGTGGGCTGTCATAGCTTAAAGGCAGCGGTTCTCAGTCTTGGTCTTAAGAGTGCCATTGTTCTGCATTTTTTCTCCATTTCAGCTTCCTCTTTGCTCCAACACGCCTCTCACAAGTAATCACCTGATTAGCAACACCAGCCCAGGTTAAAAGTGAGTGTATTTGGGCAGGAAAACGCTCAAACTCTGCAAGGCAGTGGAGCTCCAGGTCTAGGGATGTGAACCACTACGTTAAAGCCTTTATACTACTAGAGTACTTAGGCTACAGCTCAGTAAAAACCAATGACACATTATTTGAGCATATTTCACATTAAGAGAATGAGGTGGAGTATTACAATAGGACAACCATGAGAGAACAAAGTTTTCCTCTTCCATACTTAAGTGTGTAACTGCACTTTCTGAATAACAGCTGCTCTTTGAGTCACACTTTCTGGTTAACTGATGAATTGTTTCCTCACATTAATGAGAAAAGAATAATGCAGATCTAATCAGAAGTTATCAAAACTGAGAGACACGTCAAAACTTAAAGTTCTGCAGCAGGATATATGGTAAAAATGTTCTTCTGAAGGCCAAGTGCTGACCTCATATGAACCTGATGGTTTCTGGTCAACAATACAGTCCCCTAATGCTGTAAAAACTTTAAAACATAACACACACTAAATCCTCTTAATTTTTTATAAACTTCAACTACCATCTCAAACAAATGCTGAGAAATTTTCTGCTTAATGAGATGCTTTCTGCTCCTGCAGACTAATCAGGTCAACACAAAAAGGCATACAATCATGTCATCTTCACATTCAGTAAAAATCTGAGTTAGTTTTCACTCAGCTGAATTCAGTCCTTTATATTACATAAGCCAAAAGTCTCATTTAGTTACACACTTTAGGTGCTTTGCACACACTTGTCTAAAAGCCTCTAATGTTGCACAAGTAAGAACCATCCAGACAACTGCAGTGATTCCTGGCTGGAGCCTTAAAGAACAGGTGGCACAATCTCAGCCTGCAACACACACACACACAGGCAGAAAGGAGAAACTAAGATTCCACCGATCAGTGCCACACCAAATGTCCAGGGCAGAGATTTAGTGTACAATTCTAAACCAAAAACTCAAACATAATGACACTTTAAAACACAGCTTGTGTGTTACGTGTGTGACCGCAGAGCTCCAGGCTGCCACTGCTGACCGGGTCAGTTTTCTATTTATTATTGAACCTACTGACCCAATATGCAGTGCCGACTACCACAGGACTGTTGACAGCAAACACTGGTTTCAACACAGGTTTTATGTAACTGGAAGAGATTCTCAATAGATTCTCTTGCTTACAACACATTCAGGTGTGTGGATGTTACCCAAAATGTATGGCTTACTGTTAGCGCTGGGCAATATGACAAAATCAATGTCACAATTATTCAAACTTTCACAATGATTATGATTAACAAACGATTCTTTTATTTTTGTGCTGTTTTTCAATGTAGCAGTACATCATGTATTCATCAAATGAATTAACAAGATGTCTCTTGTGATGTTGACACTGGGTAAATTGTCTAGCCCATATTATTGCATACGTGTTATTCTCTGCTACTATTCTCTGATACATATAGATAATCAAACTTGAATGCTTCAGTCTAGCCGTGGTCTGTCAATGTTCTTGATTAATTTAGGTGAGACAACTACCTCAATTATCTGACTCAGGCAATCAGGTTAATGATTATATGGATCAGGTGTGTTACGACTGGAGTTGGAAGGGATTTCTGCCAAATAGCACATCTCCAGGAAGAGGTCTGGTGATCTCTTGGGATATATCCATATTCACCGCATGCACTAGAATTGGAAAAACTTTGGTCTTTGTTACTGTATATGCCTGCATGAATGCAATTTATTTATTCTTAGAGACTTCACAAGCATTTGGGGTTTTGAGCAGACTTTCAAATTCAGGATGATGTACATTCCCTATGCATTATATCCACATGCACTGTCTAATTGGATCAATTGTTGGATCAACAATTTTTTTAAATAAATTATGTACTGTTAAGTGCTGCTACTGATTAAATGTACATAAAGTGAACAGACTTGTAATTACATTCCAGTTTCCATTTATTTAGGTCTGCAAATAGAATAAATGTTGAATTGAAATGTAACTACAACTTTAATAACTTTACAGATTATGTTCTTATCAACTACTACTGCTGATCATAGGCCCATAAAATGATTAAACTTATAATTACATTCCAGAATCCATATATTCCACATTCCTCTTCCACTTTCACTGTTGATGTAACATTTGAACAATTTCCTGTTGTTAAAAATACCTTTATTGTACTGCACTAATTGTACATTCTAGCTGCAGTTTAGAGATTCTATTTACAGTTGTGTATAGTATGTGCTTTCTTGTATAGTATAAAAACTGGACCCACACCATACTGTCTCACAGAAGAGATGAAGTTTCCTTGACTTTGTGGAAAGCCAGACTTAAACCTTCAACCCTTGAGTCAGTAACCCAGTATTTTACTACTAGATGTGAGGTGATGGAATCTAGTGGCAGGGTTCTAATCTAGAAACCCACAACCTTTTAACTCAGAGGATAATCCTACCACCCAAAAAAAGGGGTGGAATTCTCAACTACGAACACAACCTCTTGGTAGGATTCTCAGCTACGAACCAGGGGGCTGTTGGTTGGAATCTGGCTCTGTCCTACCTACAGCACTATAACTATCGGGCGCATGAGCAACACCCTTAATCCCACATTGCTACAGGGAAGTAGATGCTCTTTCCCAGAACAAATTACATTTACTAAATACAGAAGCAGTGTCCTTAGTGCCTTTCTCTACTTGGTACCAAAGGAGACACTGGAGTCAGAATCAATCCCCTAACCTCTTCGTTTATAGACAAGTGGTCCTACCACCAGGCCACTACCACCACCTAAAACTATCCCTGAAATTAGTCAGTTCAGTTCCTTTTAGATAGGTTTAAAATGTTTAAAAATTAGAACTCTACCAATATTCAACTTCAATCAAGGCCTGATTGTGTGCACTGTGTAAAGCCTTTAAAATATGATGTACCTTTAAAATAGTCCATTACTTAACACTCTGCACTTGAACATATATATGCATCCTATTACTTCCACCTTGTACTGAAAATTCTTAAAGTCTATTTAATGTATTTACTGAAATGGTAAAACGCTATTAGGAACTAACCAGAGCACGTATCTGTACAAGTTGTTCTTGTACAACTACAGTATGTATTTAAATTAAGAACCTTGAATGTCACATTATATTCTCAAAGGGTGACACTTCCCAGGCCCTCAGATTTCAGATGAGGTATATATCTGAACAACACTTACAATTTCACACACACATGAACACAGGATCGCTTTCTGATCAAGTCATCTCTTCAGCTTCTGGCCCATTTCCCATTGATTAAAACCAGCCTCAAAGCGCTGAAATCTGGATACTTACTGCTGACTTTCATGCTGCCGAAGGCGGACGGTTGCGCCACGGGCTTGCAGCTCTCGGCGAACGAGGTGGTTCTAGGCCGGCCAGACATATTCTCCCTTTTCCCCCCAAAATCCAACGTGGTGACAGAAATCAGGTTATTTATATCACCCGGTATCCGTTTTGACCCACTAAGGCCCGTTTAGTGTCCGAGTTAATGCGTGGAAATGCGGTGAAGCAACTCGACCCTTCCCAAAAGGTTTTCGTCCAACTGACTCTGTCTTCTCCCTTCCTCAGACACTCTCTCCTTCTCTCAAATCATCTTTTCTTCTTCCTCCTCCGTCGCTATTTTATCTTCGCTTCACTTCTAAAACCTCGGATACACGTTGTCAGGGAATTTTGTCATGAAACTGGCCCTTTCCCGGCTTCTTTCGTCACAAAAACCGGTTTCTCCTTTTCCTGGTCCTTAATATTTAGAAAAATGGAACGTAAATGTACTTGCAAATATCCGATGTTCCCTCTAATCATTCGTGAATGAGATGACTTTCATCTAAATGTTTTAGATTTGATTTTGTTTCTCATATACTGAGGTGGAGACTCAACGATCCAGCAGCACCAGCAGCCATGGCGGCTCCCTCGGTTTAACCAACGATTCGAATGAGAATTTTCCAGTGGCCCAATTTGAAGGTAGATATCCACGGCCTTTCCGTTTCGCGTAACTCCATGCACACTGATGAGAAACGAATCCTATTAACCCAGTCCGAGCGTTTAAAAAATACCCAAGTCACTGTCCCGTAACGTAATAAAAAGCGCCCGACGTGAATCCACACGGCGATTCCGAAATCAGTTTTCACGTCTTCCCCGTCGCTCTGTGCTCGTTCTCTTTGTCACTCCGGCCCGACGCTCGCGCACTTTACGTAACTCGAGACGAGCAGCGCTGACAGCGCACCGCAGCGCAAACGGGGCTACGCCGAATCGTAGCGTCGAGAATCGGAAAATGTGAACGCGCCTGAAGGCCTGAGAAGGTCGGAGGCGACCAATCATACGCTTTTCCACCTTTGTGGGCGAGGCGAGAGCGGGTTTCTTAGCCAATCGAATAGCCGCGTTCGCAGAACACATGGCGCAATTTGCCAATCTCTCCCTGGAGTTCAGAGAGACGGCGGTGGCGTCAGCGGGACAATGTGGGCGGGAGAGCAGAGATTGAAAAGAAATTTCACCAATCGCATTTAGCTGTCAAAAGGGGAAAACGAATCACAGAAGAGACACTTCAACGCTGTTGGGTACCTAAATGGACTGTTGCTAGTTGACTGTGCTGCCCGTGTTATAACAGTTTTGGAGATGCTGTTTGGTTGACGTACATCTGTTACAGTCTATAAATCACACTTGTAATCAGCATTAGTTGTCAGAATGCTTTCTTTTATAATTGTGAAACTGTAATGTGTTATTTCTTCATTGTAAATTTCCCCAGGGCTTTTTCAGATGTCCATGTTATTCCTTTCAGAGGTTGCGGGGCTCTTGTTAGTCCTGCAATGCATAACAACATGTAATGTCAGAATTACCATATGCACAGTAGTGTGTTGATGTGAGATCAATATCACAGCACCAATAGAACAGAATTCTTGTGACCTTTTTAACTGCACGGTGATGGCATGACCACTGCTGTGACTTCCGTCCTCACCAGTCAGTAGCGCTTTATGCAAAAACTCACACTTCTCTCTTGATTATGAGCAATTAAGCTGAGAGACTGCAAATGCTTCAAGGTTAATCTAATGAAAAGGTTGAGGATCTGTGCTTAAGATTCAGATTAGCAATATGTGTGGTGGTGCTTGTCTTCAAACCAGGATGTTGCAGGTTCTATGTTGCCTCCAAGGCCTGTAACCTTGAGTTGTGCCAGGGATAAAAAGTTGCTCTGAATTAAACAAACCTTTCAAAAACAGGTGTGTAATGATACATCATCTACAATGATACTTTAGTTATTACCAAGCCCATAGCAATGATCCAAAATGAAAACATCAATCAGACATCATACATATCACATCGCCGACTAAGTTGGTTGCATCTTAACTTCTATTAATTGCACAAGATACTATGGGCCATACCTCAGGAATACATATGTCAAAGGATCTTTCAGTTGAATCGAAGTGATTAAATCAGCATATGATATTGTCGCATATCAATTGCTGGTGCTTGAATTAAACTGAATCAAAATTGAATCAGACTTTGTTATAGCAGCAGACAATGAATATGGTGAATCAATATGTCATACTTGGGATTTACATCCAATTCAAAAGTAAGCAAGGTTTTGACAAGGAGAGAGACTGAATCAAGGACGTAGACAGAAAACTCTAGAGGGGATTTTGAATATGTTCATTTCTCATAAATAATTAATTCAGTCAGTGGGAGGTTAGGAAGATTGGGTCATTGATTTGTGTGTTCTAAGATAGATTGTGTGGTCTGTACAGGGCCCCAGAATTATAATAAGCAAAATCAAAATTTACATTTCACTGTGCACAGGGAAAATGCGGACATTTATATGCCGCTTTCCTAGACACAGAGCTCCAAAATGCTTTACAAAGACAATGCTTCTTCACTTCAGTCAGCACCAATATAATGCTCAAGTGGCTTTTCTGCAACAGTTCACTCACCACACATTAGCTAAGGTGCTGGGCAGGAGAGAATTCACAAGGGACGATCAGAAGCACAGATTTGAAAGGGTCATGATGGTGATTTTAGCAGAACATGGGGGCTGCAGGAAGAGAATTCAGTATTTTTGCTCTTCAGTTATTCAAGGTGTTATGCAAAGTGTTCCTGTTTACTTCTGTATTTATAGTCATGATCAAGGCTTTTCACATCATGTTCCTCACATATGGGTCATTGAAGGAACCTCCATTTATTTATGTCATATTTCAAGATTTTACTTTTGTTGTCTGTATTTTTAAAAGTGGATCTTTTTTCGCTCAGAGCACAATGTGTTTTATGATAAAAGCTCTGCATACTAAATAGAACCAGTCATGCTTAGGTAATGTATGTCTCCTTTTTTCCTTAATGCAAACATGTCCTTGGGCAAAAAGTAACAGCCCCTCCCTTTCCCCCAACACACACACACACACACGTTTATCCCACTCAGGGTCTAGCAAAACACACACATACCCTTCTTCAGTTATTCGATCTTTATTGCATTTCAAATTATGTGCAAAGTTTGATCGATCACTAAGGAGCCAAATGAGACGTACTGCAAGATGGAAAACACAAACTAGAAGAGTTGCGCTGAGAAATTCTTTAAATGTAACTTCAGAATAACGAATAGAATGAGTGCTCAAGAACACATTTCAAACTATAGGAAATGACAAAAATCACCTAAAGAAAACAAAAAACAGAAACAAAAAGCTATATCTAGAAGCATTCAAACCACAATTCAGTTTAACACTACACCAAAACAGTAACTGAGGTTCTCACCAGGAACATTCTGTTTGTAATGTGTTAAATTAGATAAATAAAAAAGTGTTTCTAGTTGAAAATGCACTCCATCTACAAAACAAAAATCACATTTAAACTATGCAAATATAAATAAAAACGCAAACAACACTGCAGTTCAGAATGTAATATTTGTTCTATAACAGGCCATATACGTGAGCAGATGTGTGAGATTTACTTACTGCTGCTTTGGTCTCTGCAACAACGTCTAAAACTTAATGTGCAATCAGTGGGTAATATGCTGAAGTTCACTAATTAAGTGCTTTAGTAGGACACATCGACATCATATTTTTCATAATTTACTATAAAAAAGGCTTCACAAATGTTAAAAATCATTAAGATGACAACCAAGAAGGCCAAAATATATGTTATGACTGAAAAGTTTCCAAAATATCATAACAATATTTTCTTCCAAGTCATTCCTTATTGGAATATGTTCTTTTCAGTTCACTCTTCAGTTCAGTCATTATGCATTTAATTACAGTAATGTCAACTGTGCTTACAGTAGATTACTGTGTGGTAAGTGCTTTCTCTCTCTTTTACACACACACACACACACACACACACACACACACACACACACACACAGTGAATGTGTCCGGAGACTTAAAAGCACTCCATGAACAAGTTTTTTGATGAGAAACAAAATGTAAACAAGTGCTTGTTTCCCTGTAGGGCACTGAGACGACCTCGCCGTTGGCTCTTTCTCTCTCCCATTACTGCAAGATCAGCTCATTGTAGGGCAGCTCCGCTAATGAGACTTGAGGTGAGGAAGGCTACCTTATCATCACTTTGTGACCCAGTGCACTGTGAGTAATGGTACATGGTTTGCGCTGAGTCATGCTCTGGACTGAGTTTGCCAGTCGCATTTGTAGATCAGAGCTCAATGCATATTTTATCCTAGGGCTGGGTGATTTGACCTCAAATCAATATCATGATTAAATAAACATTTTACTTCAGTTACAAGTATTTCAGTTTTGGGGGTTTTGCCCTCCAAATATGCTCAACTATTCAAGCTGGGATATTTCTTTGTGTCAATTGTTTTTCTAACTGTCATGGGCAAGATTAATGCAATTTAGAGATTGTGAATTTCAGTTTTGATTAATTTTCAATTAATTGCCCAGCCCTATTCTATCCCCAACAAAATAAACAGATAAGACTTCCAGAAATATGGATATGCATGAAAATTCAGTGTTCTGTAATATCTACTGTGCTTTTGTGTTCATCTGTCACACAGTGCAATTACTTTACAGTAACTGGTTTGTCATTGTCATGGTTTTCCAAGTTAATTCCAATCTGTTCAAACAAAAGTGGGCTTGAGGTCCTCTTTGAAGTTGACCACAGGGTGAGAGGTGTGGTACAGTTCCCCAAACTCACTGTCGGAGGTCTCAGAAGTGCTACTGCTCTCGCTGGAGGAGAAACGGGTATGTCGGCAGCCTTCGCAGTAGGGCCTGTGGTAGTAGCAGTAATCCTCTGAGCTGCTGGACTCAGAATCAGAGTACTCGTACGGCTCCTCACCTCTGTTCCGGTCGGGCACTCTACTCTGTCCACAGCTTGTCGTTTCCCCAGAGAAAGGACTTCTGGGACCTCTCCTCCCAGAGGAAGACCCTCGCCGCATTCTTCTTGACCCCCTCCTCGCTGATCTGGATCTGGCATCAGAGTCAAGCCGCACTCCTTCAATTTTGGCCTGCTCTTTTTCTTCATCTCCCCATCTCCAGTCATCGTAGGCCTCCCGGCGGTGACTGGAATCGGTCGCCGAACTGTCGTGAGCCAGGTTGCGCTCTCTATGCCTTTCCGAACCAGGCGGAGCTGATCCCCTGCGGCAGCCGGGCGGTACCGAACCCGGGTAGTAGTAGGGGGATGGCAGGCCGGTTCTGGAGGAATGGAAGGGAGGTCGGCGCTTTCGCATCACGTACGGAGAGATGCTGGGGAAGTGGAACTGGGGCGATCTGGGGGACAGAGGTGAGAGAGGTGAGAAGGTGATGAGGGCGCTCAGATCGTCATGAGCCGGGTTAGAGGGTCGTCTCGCTCCGGGCGGTGTTCTAATGGAGCCGCTGACGGCGTCAACGCTGAGATCCTGCAGAATCTCCTGCAGCTGCTCGCTGCTGACGAAGCCTTGACGAGCTCCGCCTGTCACAGCTGATGGAGCAACGGACTCTACCGCCACACCTGCTGTGACTCCTTGAGGAACACAGGATAATATAGAAGATGGAGGTGTGGAGACAGATGGATTTGGTGCCATGTTTACAACTACTGACGACTCAAGTCCTTGAGAGTTGCTTATAGAGTTCACAAGAGCATTCGCTTTGGGTTGGGACTCTTCTGTTATCCTGGTCAAAACTGCAGACTCAAGTTTCACATCTGAGAGCTGAGAGTTCTGGGATGCTCCATCTGGACTGTGGGAAGAAAGAGGAGGATGAGGTGGAGCAGGAGTAGGAGGAGACGAAGCTCGGACATGTGGCGAATGACCCAAATCAGCTGACGCCAAACTTTCAGGATTCATTTGAGAAGACTTTGGAACTGACGGAAGTGAGGGAGGGGCCACATATGGAGGAGGGGAGAGAGAAGATGGAAGAGATGCTTCCGGGTTTCTCACGACAACAGGAGAGGGGGGAACCTCTGGAGGTACCATGGTGGTCTGGGTGGAGGAGGAGTGAAGATTGGTGGTGGATGAATCCATGTCGCCCTCATCCTGAAGGTTGCTGACCGACATCAGTTTCAGCAGTTTGTCCTTGGCGTTATTCACCTGCTCTTGGAGGCTGTCTATTACGGCATTTTTCTGGCACGAGAAGAAGGAAAAAGTATGTATGACATATGAAAAAGTTAAAAAATGAATTCTCTATCGGCATCTTTCTTCTCAGCCCATTCATGCACATGGCCTGTGGTCTTCACAATCTCATGGACCGTTAAAAACAGCAACAATGTCTTAAGCAGATAAAGATCACTACAAGTGAATGAATAGAGCAGGAAAAGGATATGAGGTCACAGTGCAGTGCCTTGAGGAAATGTCAAACAAAAGGGCCAAGTCACAAATATAGGTCAGTGGTGCGGAGCATCCAGCTTCCCACACCCAGCTCTGGAATCCTAGCCAAGAATTTTCACTAATCTAAGACTTCATGGCCCTTATCCTCATGTTAGTGCTTTACAGAGCCAAAAATAAAGAATTTTACAAGTGGAAGCATCTTGAACGCAGGGAATGTATCTAAATGTTCAAACTAGTTTAAGATAATCATTTTGAGGCACATTTAAGTTGTTTTAAATGCAATTTTAATTATTTCAAGTGAAAATATCTTTCAGCACAGGCAGTTAAGTTTATTTCAGATAAAACCTACCTTATTGTAACGTCTTCATATCATAAATTAAAAGCATTTTAAAAAATATTATGACATTATGAGATAAATACCATAAACAGTGTTGACTTTTAAATATACAAAAAAAAACAATAAACTTGATGTGACGACAAAGTATTGTTTCGAAGAGTTTTTAAACTCGGTTATGCAGTCCATTAGATTAGCACAAAAAGTGGTATTCCATAGTGTTTACAACTGTATTTTTAGTTAAATAATGATGTCTAGTACTCAGTAAAATCTAAGTCAGTTCCACAATCAATATATTTTGAGATTCTTCTGTAAACCTGAAGTGAGACGTGTGATCTTGAGCTGGTTCCACTGGCCCTCAGTCCTCTCTGTATCACAGATGACGTGGATAATGAGCAGTTCCTTATTCTCTCCATATGTTCCTCATTCCATCAGTCTGAGGTAAACCAGCTGAGGCTATGGGTTTTGTGGTTGTGCTGTTCTCTTTTTTTGTAGTATGTAACAAATCTATGCCTACATGATAGGTGATTTTATTGCTATTGATATGTTTAACATTTTGTATGTGTTTTTTATTCATTTACAAACAACAGCAACAAGAGATACAGTTCTAGACCTTTGGCTGTCTCTTAGAGACTACTTAGAGACCCCTAAAAATGGAGGGTGACAGAAACATTTTCTTATTATTCTATTTCACGTCTAAAGATTCTACACTATCAATACTACAGAAACTACTCAGGCTAACCTTTTACACACTGCAGTAAGCACTTAAAAACACAAGCTGACCGGTCAGGTTTAATTGGTCACCATCCCGAGATGATATCATGTTAAGAAGACCTATTTCATTACCGATCTTTTTAAGATGTGTTTTGTAATCCTTTGTCAAGTTAGTTTTGATGCCAAACTAACTTGGCAAACCGGCTTAAATCGTGGTTCTGACATTCACCAATGTTTTCTTATTATTTTTTAGGATTGGTTTTTCGGTAAGAACAGAACCTACAAACGGTTAAGAGCACTCTTACGTTTAATTGCATGCCTTATTGTTCAAACAGTAGCCTACTCTAACAAAATATTCTAATATTAGTGAATGAGGCCCAGGGCAGCACAGTGGTTAGCGCTGTCCCTTCACAGCAAGAAGGTCCTGTGTTTGATCCGGTTTTGTTCTATTGTTGTTTTTTTGGTCAGGGCACATGAAATATCAAAGCAGAATGAAGATACACTCAAATTCCACATTCCACAGCCAACCCAAATCTAACTCACATCAGGACTTATCCCAAAGAGCATCAGGAACTCTACATTAGAGCAGATCTTTCACTAAAGAGACCATGATTGGAGACAGATGACAGCTGTACATGAACAATGTTAAAACTGCTCTTACCTCACTGATGAGTCTCTTCATGGAGTCGTTCTCTCCAAGCAGGTAGTAGATCTCATCCTCACTGTACACGGAATGCAGACTCTTGCTGGGGCTGCTGAAATATTTTGCCATCTGACTGGGGTGTGGGTTCACCTCCTCCTCAAACTGCCTCCACTGGGTCAACTGGGAGGAAACAGGGGTTAGACCGTTTAATATAATTTGGGCCCCATTCGCCAGCTATTCTTTTTCTTAAACACATTCTGACATTCATCAATATTTTCTGATTTTAAATTTGTTCTTCGATAAGAACAGAACCTGCAAACGGTGAGGAGCCCTTTTTCAGAAGAACATCACACTTCAAGAAGACTTGGCCTGCTGGTTTGTCAGAAGCTACTGGAGGTCATTATAATGTTGTGTGCAGGGCACAATAAAGATTTTGTAAATACAACATTTGTAGATGGGCCAAGACTGAACTCTACATCACAAGCATAGGCGCAAAGACAGATCTTTGCCGTCCTGAAACTCGTTGATTTGTCTGTCAGACACTTACTTGTTGCTTGAATGACTCTTACGAACAAGCACTTTATACAAACACAACCTGCTTAATCTGCCATCACTACACAATTCAAACAACTCAAACAATGTTATGTAGGGCACTAATTTCCAGCTGCTGTTGCCAGTCTGGAGGAGGTTTACTTAGCATTAGTCAGCTGTGGAAAATCTGTCTCACCACTGTTATCAAAGGAAGAAAATGGTAGAAATGCTGTCATGAATCAGAGTGTCTATTTAGCCTACAGGTTAATGCCTTGACAAATATTCTTTCACAGCCAGTATGATAAATGTATGTGCTTGAAAACAATCAAGTAGATGTGTTCTGAATAATATCAGAGCCTTTTCTAAGAAGAAATGGATTTCTGTTTGTGGATTTTACAGACAATGAGCATAAAGAAATATTACTGACCATTATTAAAAGCTTGTTTATTCAGATCTAGAAACACTCCCTACACTTCAGAATCTTACAAAGATTAGAAAGGAGTTAAACCTAAATTGGATGAATAATACTACGGCAGGGCAGCTTTAGAAACGTAGTGATTTCGGTGTTACATGTTATTCTTTCATTCTTTCTTGTCCCCACTTGTTTGTTAGGGGTGTAAATCACAAGCTTCATCACCATACAATATTATATCAATTCAATAAACAATGATTCAATATCGGCTGATATTACAAAGTCTGCTACAATTTCAATTCGATTAAATTCAGCTACCATTAATCAATATGTGACTTCCATTCATATCATATCACAAAAAGCAACTAAAATATCATTTCACATTTTTGTTCCTGAACTTGACCAGATTTCATTTACTCATTATCTGAACCGTTTAATCCCTATCGGGGTCGCAATATCAGATGCAATCCCGGGACTACGGGTGTGAGGCAGGGATCAACCCTGGGCGGATGCCCACACGCCACAGAGCGCACACACCAACACGACCACACTCAGTCAGACCTTACAGGGCCAATTTAGAGTTGCCAATTAACCTACAGTGCATGCTTTTGGACTGTGGAAGGTAAACGGAGCCTTGTTGATCACTGAACTGATGTACTGGGGTATCATTACACCCCTGTAGTAGCACATTAAAGGAGGAGTGCTGCTAGCTCTGGCACCTCTATGCTGCTCACCTGGGGAACAAACAGCAAGCAGTTGATAGCGGTTGTGCAGATGAAGATGGTTCCAGACATCACACTGTAGACCAGGTTGGGCCACGTGTAGAGGTAGCGAGAGATAGGAACAACCACAGCGGTGGAGGTGGTGACTAAACACACAGCAGCCATGATGGTCAGAGACTGGTTTACTGGAGGAAGACTCACGTCACTGGTCAGTCCAGCCAGATATGTTCCATACAAGAGCAGACTTCCCTACAGTAGAGGGAGAGAAAGAGAGAGAATTATGAAATGCAATTAAAATGTCAAGTTTCTCTTAAAGTGGCGTGAGGTAAACGTATGGTATGGATAGGCTTCATTTGTGGGTAATATCTTTTTATGTTTACCCAGTTATGTAATACTAATAAACTGTAATGAAAACTGTAATAATTTTGCAGTGAGAATATTAAATCTGACTGGCAGCTCTCTATTTGCATTTGAATGGGATTATGCACGCGGGCCCAATCTCCTCAGCTTCATTTGAATTTGAACTTATTTTCCCTCTGCATGACTACATTGTGATTCCACTGTCACTGTAAATCTGTTCATACATTTGAAGTTATTTGAAAGTGAAAAGTGAGCGATTATTTGTCACTGTAAACCTCCCACAGCACAGCACAGCACACAGTACACCACAAGGTAATGTGCATTTGACCCGTCCGTCAAGGAGAAGTGGGCATCTGACATGGTGGGGGCAACCGGGGAGCAGTGCTTGGGGATGGTGCCTTGCTCATGAGTACCTTGGTGGTACCTTTACCGGCCCTGGGATTCGGATCGTCGACCGTCAGATCACGGGGCGAACGCTACCAAACTGCTTCAGATTATTTAGGAGTATGAGTGTTGGATTAGAAGAGGAAGGCGGAGTTGGGAACTTTTAAAAAGACAGATTGCAAGCTTGTCTCTGGTAGGGATCCTACAGGTGGTCACTTGGATACTACATTGAAAAAAGGAGGGTTTAGACCAAGGTTCTGACAAACAGACCAAGGTCTGAACAATAAAGACACCAGTAAGCAGGAGCACTAATACTGGTTAAGAACTAGTGGTAGGACTCTCACTGAAAGATCAAGATGTTGCGGTTTCGAATCCTACCTGCAGCAAGTGAAAGTGAGTGATTATTTGTCATTGTGAACACACCACAGCACAGCACATAGTGCATCACAATGAAATGTGACCTCCGCATTTGACCCATCCATGAAGGAGCAGTGCAACTTTTGACAGTGCCCGGGAAGCAGTGCGCGGGGACGGTACCTTGCTTATGAGTACCTCAGTGGTACCTTTACCAGTCTGGGATTTAAACCGGCCACCTTCCGATCATGGAGCCAACTCTGTAACTGTTACGCTACCAACTGCCCCATCTTGTTCATGCAGAAATTATGATCCACTATGGCAGGGGTGTCCAGTTCCTGTTCTGGATGGCCGGTGTCCTGGAGAATTTCCATAACACCTGGTAAATCAATACTGGTGAGCTTCTACCTGAGACAAGGTGTCAATATTCTGAACTCAAGTATGATGGAAACCCTTCAGGATACCGTCCCTCCAGGACCGAAACTGGACCCTGAACTAGTCCTGCAAAGTGCAAAAAGGTTGTCCACTCAGATGGACACCAGGCATGAAAAGGTTCACAAGATAGATAAATTATACTCAGTTTGTCAGTGTAAACTGTAATCAAGTGAATCCACTTCATAGGCCAAATTATTTTGTGAGAAAAAAGAAAAGACTAAAAAAAAAAACTAACACCAGAAAACACCAGGAGTAGAGTCTAGTGGATGGACACATTTCTGGGCAGAAAGTAGTACCTTGAATGAAAAGATGAGAATGGTCCACAAGTCTGAGTACTGAGAAGAGCAGGAATCCAGCTGAGACATGGAGTAACGCACATCAAACTTTACCACCTAATACAAAAAAACAGCAATGAATCAGAATGAACTACCACATTTTTCTGTTTCACTTTCAACACAACACCAGTCTTAACAGCTGCATGCATTTATGCAGCCACAGGCAACACACATGGACTTTATTTTGCACTGCTGCAAAGATGTTTGTGTCTTTCTCTACCAGATATTGCTGCACTCAGCCAGCAGGGGGCAGTAGAAGCAAAAAAGTTTCTCTACATAATGCAAATGCAATAATTGTAAACTGCTCATGTATGTTGTACCTTCACTATAGCACTGACTGACCAGGAGCACTTGGCCGGGTCAGTGATGCTCCACGCAGTCAGAAGCACAACATCCACAGCAATCAGCAGAGTTACTAAACCCATCAGCTGAATATCTCGAATGATCTGGAATATAAAAATGAGACAAAATGGAAATAGCGACTGTTAATATTAAATCATATTAAATATAATGCTCTATTTAATAAATATTAAATATATCATTTAATGATATAAAAGTACATCACCACCCACCACTCTTCTGTCCGGTACCCGCTGGGTAAAGACTCTGTACAGACGCCATGTTTTCCCCAGAATGGGCCCAAACACCAGAGTGCTGCCAACACACAAAGTCCACACTCGCATCTGGAGATACAGGAAAACATCACAGGCAAACTGAGCAAACATTATTCTCCCGATATGGTGAACAAGTGCAGAGGCAGAAATGAGTAACATTTATTGTCTGACTTTGTCCTGATGGTGAAAGTAATAGCAGAGAATCTCTAATAGACTGTTAAAGAATTCTGATGGGTTTATCTATAAGAACAGTAACTGCTAATCCACAGCAGCTTGAACAAACACGTACAGAAACACATTGATACACACACAAACATTTTGCATGCTCACAAAAACATACAAAGAATAAGCAGGGTCAGCAGGAGGTCAGCCAAATGGTCTTCATCTTTCTAAATCTCTAAATATATATATACAGTGTGTTCCAGAGTTTTACAACGTGGTTGCTTTGTACAGTTATAATTTAGATAAAAAGTACTGTTTTCAGTTACTGCCTATTTGTGCATACTCTCATTTACTGAAAAATGCCCTTAACATTAAATGCCCAGATGTGTGTGTGTGTGTGTGTGTGTACCTGCAGCACTGCTCTTGGCCCTGCTCCGTGTACGGATGATCTCTCCTCCATAGCGAACAGGAAGCCGCTGGTGTAGGTGAGGATGCTCCCTAACAGAGTCAGCACGTTCAAATTGGGGCTGGACATCTTCACAATCCTGAAGAAGACACATAGTGAACTATAGGTGAGTGTTTTAAGAAGAATTTATTTAGCCAACAAAACTGTAGAAAGTGAGACAGAAAAAGCATTAGAGAGAAATAAACAGAGATGGCAGAGTGAGAGAAAGAGAGATATTGTGTGTGTTCCTGTCAGTACCTGTTGTTTTTGTAGCGCATTATGAACACAAGGAAGACGAGGGAGAGTAAGATCCCACAGGAGAGCAGCGTCCAGACCACAGCACACAGCACCGGAGACAGAGACCTGCTCTGCACTTCCACTACCTTCTACACACAAGATTATATAAACACAACATAATATGACGTGGGTGATTATTTGTCATCATGGACACAGCACATACTGCACAACAATGAAGCCGGAGCTGATGTCCAATGTTTTTAATGCGTATACCCGCCGATGCCGTTGTACATAGATGAGGAAGACAAAGCCAGACAGAGTTAAGCACGAATAGGACAGGATATTTTGTTTGCCAAAGTTCCACTGCATGCTCCGACTTTTGGCACAAAATAACACCATACCTTTTAAGACAAAAGCTGCGCGCCATATAACATCTCAATATAAGTGCTACATTTCTGACGTTCAATAAATGCATCATCAAATATCGTCTGGAAATATCGGGCAAATCTACACATCGGTCTGATGCCAATAACTTGAACAAAAATCAATTATCAGCCGATTCCGATACGATTCCTATGTGTGTTTACTGACCGTGGACAGGGTACAGAGCCTCAGCAGGATGTCCAAGCTCTGCTGGCGGTTGACTGCAGGATGGATGTAGCAGGATCCAGACTCACATTCGGAGCTGCAGTTTGGCCTGATGTCCATTCCTGGCCTCAGCACAGCTTACAGCTCACACACACATCCTGACAGGCACAACACACACCCATATGAAATTTCTCTCTTTCATATTTCATCTTTCTCTCCATTTCTCTCTCTACTAAGAGAGAAAGCTTTTCATTTTGGACGCTGCACCCTAAAAAAAACCCACAACTTGTAGAGGTCAGAAAAAACATCATGATGAAATATATAATATAAAAGGATGAAAAACTTTTCTGAATAATAAATTCTGTTAAAATTCTAGTTTAATTGTAGTATAAAGTAACATCATGAAATTAGATGGAAAAACTATGCAGAAACTCAACACCAGAGGGCACATGTAATGCCTATTAATATCTGGCCAAAAATGTATAAGTTACATAACATTTAATAAAGAGGAGCGTGTTATGATTTGAAATATTCACACCACCACACTTTACTGTATGGGTTTGGGAAATTATAAGACGGGCTATATAGTGACCCATTATTTTGTGTTACATCACAGCACCTCTAACCACAACACAAACACCACTCCTGGGAGCTGAATGAGGGAGTAGGATAAAGAAACATCCTGTCTCCCAACACACTATTTGAAGAGGCACGGTGAAGCAAATCACAACCACATCCCTTTATCCTCTCTCATACAGAGCCACAGACCGGTAAGAGATGTTTTTGGGGGTGTGGGAGTGTATGTGTGCGGAAACAGAGGTGTGTATACGTCTTTGTGTGGTCTCTATAACAGACTGACAACTTCAAAACCCAGACACCAACAGCGCTGATACGCTCACATGAGTTCCCTACGCAGTGTGTGACGATTTTATGAGAGTTAAAATGTTGTACGGACATGTTGTGGTGATTACACTATGCTGTTCTACTGAAGTCGAAGTTCTCCAGCTCCAATTGCTTTGTGTGTGGGTGTGCTATCTCAACGCCTCAGTCCAGATCAGTCTGACTAAAGACTACAACCCCTGTTAGTCAAGTGAAAGTGAGTGAGTGAACACACCACAGCACAGCACACAGTGCACCACAACGAAATGTGACCTCTGCATTTGATCCATCCGTGAAGGAGCAGTGGACAGCTAACATGGGCAGCACTCGGGGAGCAGTGCTTGAGGACGGTACCTTGCTCATGAGCACTTCAGTGGTACGTTTACAGGTGTGGGATTCAAACCAGCGATCTTCTGATCACGGTGCGAACACCCCTGTAGCATCCACGTCAGTACCATGTAAGTGTCACTACCGTGTTGAGAATGAGTCAAAACCTAAATAAAAGCGGCTCAACTGGGCTCCTGTCGTCACTATCGCAATACTGCTCAATAGGGAAAAGGGGAACGAACAGATTGTTCATGAAAATCAGACTGGAAATGTACAGCAATAAAGTTAAGAAAAAGGTAGATTTTCATAAATAGGTAGTAAATGAGGTTAGATACTACACAAGTTCCTAATAAACTCACCAGTATGTGTTTAAGATAAAAACAGATGCATATAGATGAATAAAATCCAACCCTAAATATCTTCGGGCTCTTGTGTACGTGGGTGAGTAAGAGCTCATCTGACAGATAATTATGACATCAGTTCTCTGTGATATATGGCTGTATCTGTGAGTAAGTTACTCCAACACATCTACATGTGTCATGTTTTATTAGGAATATGGTTAATCATGTTTATGTCTCGCTGTGTAATTCCTCCACACCGTGTTTAAAACTTTAAGTGAGTAAGCTGTAGTCTGGAATTGTCTATTTGTTTCGGTTTTATGAGTGTTAATGTTGAGAGTCTGAACATGTGTCACATTCTCTGTGTGTGTGAGTAACAGCTGAGAAAGTCAACGAAAGTGAGAAACTGTTAAAGCCTGAGGCTCTCTCTCTCTGGCTCTCTCTGTTTGACTAGATCTACATAATACTGCACATAATACTTAATACATAACCAAGCCCTAGCCCTAACCCTAACCGTTTTAGTTTTTCATATAGAACCCTGGAACTTCTGTATACAAGCCAAGCATTTTTATCTTGGCCAGTTCCCATAGACAAAAATGTTCGATTTGATTGATCGAGTAATCGAATAATTTTTTTTTTTTTTTTTTTACAGAAAAAAGACAATACCTTTGTTTTTAGGCTTATTCTAGTGTGTGTATAGAAGTTAGCCATATACGCTTTATGTTGTGTTCAGGACGTCCTGCACTACTCAAATTTGTCATAGTTTGATGTGTAAATGCTGACACAGTTATGAAATCAGCACATTTCTGACGAAAGCTGACTTGCACCTGTAGAAATGTTTAGGTTTTTTAGCTTTATGTCATATAAAAGTGCTGAAACTGTAGACATAACTACTAGAAATAGTAGGAACATTGTCTGTTTTATTGCTGAGTTGCAGAGTTTTTATTATGTATTCTATGGCTTAACAGCTTTATCCATTTGATATCCATCAGAATATAGATTTCTTTATTTGATAAATAAATGTTCTATATTTCTTCTTTCCTATTGATTAAGCTACAACATTATTAAATGGAAAAAAATCTAATTAATTGAAAATGAAGAAATTCTGAAATTTTGGGTCATATTGAACCAATTTGGTAGAAATTTGGAAGAAAACTACATTACCTATTTATCAGCTAAAATATGCGTTGTGTCTGTAATAAAGGGGACGTTTTGACTGAACTGGAGCGTTTAGGAGAGTACTGGTGCTCACGCGCGAGCTCATAAATACAGCGTGTGTTTACATCGCGAAAAATGCGTTTTTATGCATTTACTTCTGTTTTTGTACACGGAATATCTCACAAATCCTCTCCCATACAGAGGGATCAGGTCTTGTCTTGATTGCGCCACTGAAAACGTTGTGCGTCACTAATAAGCGTCCGTGTGAAACTCAAGCGGCACATGCTCTAGCGAGTGGAATGCATTAAACGAAGTATTTTTGTGTATTCGAATAATCGTTTCAACTCTAGTATTACCGGTCTTTGGATCAACACGCTTTTGACACGGTTTGCAGTGTGTGCCACTCTGCTTCGTATCGGACTTTAAGTAGCCAAAATATTTCCGAACTGCAGAATTTCTCGGACCCTTTTTTTCCAACAATGTCCTCGTCCTTTGAGCCCCGCACAGTGTCCACTGAGGTGTCTTCTTCTATAACGGTATTGCTTGTTGCCATTGTATTTTATCTCGCTCGCTCTCCTGACGTACTGTTGTACTAGCTGCTGTAGCCCACAGCTTTAGCATGTGAGAAGCCACACTTACTTAACTGACGTGAGCTGCAACTCTTTTGCAACCACATGATTGTCTCGGCTGCTCTGTCTGGACAGAGCAGCCGAGACAGTCATGTGGTTACAAGAGAGTTGCAGCTCAGTAATCAAAAGGTGGACAGAATGAGTGCTATCGACTTCATATCGACTATATCTATTCTTTCTATCGAGGAATAGCTGTTTCGCGATAATTATCTTTATGGTTTTATCGCCCAGCACTACTCTCACTTAAAAGGAAAACCTGAAAATCCATATGCACATGCACACTGAGTTTCTTATTAATTGAATTGCATCCTATAAAGCTGATAAATGGAGAACTGAATATTGGAGATCTGACTTTCAAACCAAAAGTAAATACGAAAGAAATAATGAAACTATAGTTAATGTTCATTATAAAGTTTTTTATATGTTCACTTTCAGTTCTAACACATGATTGGCTGAGCTAGGCCCAAAATCATTGTGCAATACTTATATAATCATGCCCGTAGACACAAATCAAATTAATTTAAAATGAATCTTAGAGAAAATGTAAAGTGTTAATCTTTTGGTTAGCTAAAAGGTGACATCATATTTCTAGAAAAGACGTTGTTACAGGATCATTTATGGGCTGAATAAAACACACAGCAGCTCCTTCTCTGCTTAAAAGCAGAAAGTAGGGCTCGCCTCAAATCAATATCACAAATTACTGAACATTTGAACTCAATCACTATTAACGAACAATTATTTCGTTTTTTGTCATGCAAATATGAGGAAATAGTAAAGCTAGGATTTTGTTTCTAATATAAGCGTTCATGCCCTCGTGACTTTACACATGCAACAGTATGTTCTTTTAAGGTGACAGTACACAAACTCACACTCTGGAAAGCCTTGACAGAATTTTAACAATAATTGAAATAACCTCATGGGAAAGATTACACTGATTATATGTTCTGAAGGTTGGTTTCAATTAATAGCCCAGTCCTGAGTTACAGCAAGTGGGGATGGGTAATGTTTCCTTTTGCTGTATAAGCATCATACATTTTTAAAAGCATAAACAGTACTGTTATAGTCTAGGTTTGTGACAATATCTGTGTAAGCTGACAGTCAACATTCCCCTCTCCCTGTTTTCTGTTCCCATTTTAGCATATTAACTGCTCCAGTGCACCTGATTAAACTCAAGAGAGGTGTGGTAATGATCTGATGATTGGAGTAGAGCATGTTGGAGTAAAGTTGGATCCCCTCAGGACAGGGAGGGAGGATCATATTGCTCACAGATGATATTAATCACTCACAACCAGTCTACAGACTCATTTCATTCAGCATTTTACCATCCAAACATAACACACAGTGACTCAGCTTTCTGCCCCAAATAAACCTCATCCTTAGAAACATTTTATTTATCTTAATATAGACTTACGTTTCAGGTATGGAGCCGAGCTGTAGTCCTGGGAACGCTCTGTAGTGCAGAACCATGAGAGTGTAATTTAAAATGTAATTTAGTTCTAAAACTAATCCCCTGTCACTGATACCCACAACACAAACGGGATTAGTGTGTTTGAGTTTCCTAAAACGTCCTTGCAAACATTAATTTACTCACTAGTTTATTCGAAATGTCCAACTACTGTAAGCACATTGTAAGAATGCAAAACTATAGCAAATTTCTTGACATATACAGTTCCTTATACATCATCTAGTGATTCAGTAGTGGTCAGTTTCACACACCAGTAAAATTCTTTTGCAAAGCTCTGAAGAGGTTCAGTAGTCAGGAACTGTAGTGATGAAGCACTAACATAGATATTCTGCATGGCATCAGATGAACAATATGACCAAAAACTAATATGTGCACTACTTGAGCCACTCATCATTTCTTTATATTTTGCTGGGAAAACGAGACAAAAGGTACAGTGATTTATTGCAACAAGTGCAATCATATATGTTAATACTATTGTTTAATACTATATAAAAAATAAGAGAAATAAGTCTGGCTCTTTGGGTGGCACAATAGCTTTGCACCATATTGTATATAATCATATACTGTACGTATGCCAACTGCCATGATGCCTGATACCAAATCTTTCTCAGGAAAACCCATCCTGTTTAAGAAATAACATATTCGACTATGGGCGGCACTGTGGCGCAGTGGTTAGCACTGCCACCTCACAGCGAGGTGGTCCTGGGTTCAAACCGTGGGGACGGCTGTGGCGGCTTTCTGTGTGGAGATTGCATGCTCTCCCCGTGTTTGCGAGGGTTTCCTCTGGGTGCTCCAGTCCAAAGGCACGTAATACAGGTTAATTGCCGAGCCCAGTTGGGATTCAGCGGTTCAGATAATGAATGAATGAATATTCGGCTATAAAAAACTGTAGAAATATAGAAAATAGTCATTGCTTTATTTCCAGGTCAGAAATATATGGTTAAATAAAGATGTGTTTACTATAAAGTGACCTGGGTTTCTGAACACTGTTGTTTTGTGGGTATCTAAACCGCTGCCAAAAAGCTTTCCACTACTTCTTGTGTTTCTGAAACCAATAAGCCCTTTAATTATAAGGCTAAGAGCCGAGTGGCATTAACACTAATAATTTAATCGCCTTTGATGCCGGAAGATCAAATTTGAATTGGAAAAGTGGCTCATGGATTGTTCATGAATAAAATTAAAAACACTTTCTTCCTTTTTTTTTAAATAATAGACATCATCTGGTCTAATAGTGCCTTTAAAGCAATTACATCTCATATAACCCGCATCAACCAATCAGCTCACTTACTGAATTTGGAATTGGAAGCATTTCGCAAATTCACAATTGTTTCCATGTGTAGCTACAAGCATCAGTAAAACCCTCAGCTGTGATGAGAAGAAAACCTACTGTACATTTCTTTTAAGCAAACAGTTTATCCATTAAATGAACGGCCAACTGTTTGGAAACACCTGGCTGAATATGGTTGGATTTCTGACATTTTACTAGAAGTAAAAATTGATATCGGCACTCCAAAATTGAATATAAATCAAAGTGGTGAATATGAAAGAGCAAATGAATAAGTGAGTGGTTCTAAACTTTTTATTTATTGCTTCTGGTTCACATTTTAAAATGACAAACTCAAATATTACCAATCTACAAACTCTCCAATTCACAGAATTCATATGGCTGTGGTTTTAAAGGTCTGATTTTCAATCTAAATTGTAAAATTTTTAAACCTAAATTGTATAGAGAGCGGGATTATAAGGTAAAGTCGCCTTTACATTTTCATGTTCTGGGTGGTTTGGAAATTCCTGCAGTTCCTCTCTAAAAAGTTCTCGTCACCTTCCCAAATTTAGATCTGTAGTTTACTGTTTCCTGCAGGCCAAACCGGTGGAGAAAGGCATTTCCGACCATTTTTCAGCAGAGCTCAGTGGCCATGTGCATGGGCCGCATCCCAAACGGCTCCAGGACAGCTCCAATTCAAACACTTTTTTAGTCGATATGGGCCCTGTCTCATTACTCACACTAGAAGTCCCCTTGTTCTTTCGAAGTCTCTAAGAATTGTATAATCCTGCCCAGTATTTCTTCCATGCACCAAAACGCACTGCAGCTTGTTGGAACAACACTGTGATATTCTCATACTCAGAAGGTGGCCAAGTTTGGTTGACTCTCAGTAGCTGTTAAATTTGTGCTACAAATTTGCTGACATTTAATGCAGGGGTGCTTAAGAATGCCCAATGAGCCCTTAATGCAACCTTCTCTGCCCATATCAGACTGAACTTTCGTGTAATATATTACTCAGAATCCTCTTATTGTATTTTAATATTTACTTATTTAGAAATGTTGATCCATATCATATTCTGTAAATCAAATTTTTGTTTAGATTATTTTATAATAAGCACACATTTTCTGGTGATCTGGATGGCATTGCTTTGTTTTATTTCTTTTCAAAACTTGGGTCCTGTTTGTCTGGATTACATGATATCATTGGCTAACAGTCATTATAATTTGATGGTAGAAAATTAGCAAATTATAGCTGATGACAGTTAACTTTAATATTAAATATAACTGACAATGGAATGTGAGCTCTGAGCAGATTACACACATTCTAGGCATTTAAATGCAGTAGTAACTTCCTTCTATAAAGGAAATAATGGTGTATTGGTAGAGACAAGTAGTATTGACAAGAAGTGCAAGAGAGAAACATATTATGTAGTGCACTACATAGGGAACAGGCATCAGTATATGATGTGAACTAGTACAGGACAGGAAAGAGTCTCCAAAGGTCATCTCTCAACTGGACGCCCATCAGAGAGCTCATGGGAAGTGCCTATAAACCACAGCCTCCTGCTCGGGATATAAAGATAAATCAGACATGAGGGGTAACTAAATATTTTTTCATATAATTCTCACATGCTGCATATGTGGAGTCAGAAGATAAGAAGGTGAACATTGAAACTATCTGTGGTCCACCTGTATGTTTGTGGTGCTATTGATGGAATTCAGTTTCTGGTGTTAGAGGCGTGTCTTTCCTTTTGAAGTGGATCTTCCGTCATTAAAGAGCAATGCTGCAAATGCGGCCCGAGGCGGAAAAGGGTTTAATGTTCACAAGAAACACAGAACTAACTGCTCTCACAACTCAATCAAAATGATTTACACAGCAAAAAATATATATTAATAGTAAGACAGTATCATAACACACTGTCATAAATGGGTTTATGTGTATATCTAAATTCAACAACCTCAAAAATGTCCTTTTAGAAATTAAAAAATAATCCTTTTATATAATGTAGGTTGCTTGTCTAGAGATCATAATAATTATATTCCCCTGGTTATTTCATTGCCTAATAAACTGTATTTTAGGAAACCAATTATATTAATTTTTAGGAGCCCAATTTTATCATTATTTAAATAGCCTCATTTAATCATTAATTTTACTTGGTAATGAAGCACAGAAATTCATTGTTGCATGTGTGGGCAGTTCATAATTGTTACACAAACGTAAAGCCTCATTACTCTCCAGATTTTCTTTCTTGACTTTTTCATTCTCAATCCCCCTCTTCTAAAGATTATAGGTCTAAGAATAAGGAGCAGTGAATGAAAGCCAGTGGACAAAGCGCCAACAGTGTATGAGGATAATATTGAAACATTCCTCATCTCCGTGTTTAATCCGTTTAGAGGTTTAATCTGAGCTGCTCGTGTGTGAGGGTGCTGTTATTGGAAAATCTCCCGCACAGGACAAAGGCGGAAAAAGTGGCAGAATGAGAAAGAAACTTAATGAAGCCACACAGAGCACGACTGGCAGGACTGAGCCCGATGCCACAAATTTGACCTTAACCTTTGCACCTTACACCTTTATTAAAACCTATATAGAGTTTAGTTATAGGACATATTAATGAGATGATTTGGATTCCAACCAAGCAGAACTTTTATATTTATTTTGCATTTCAAATATAGATTCAGTAAATACATATTGACCACCATAATATCGATTGGCACAATTGGTTAATAGATTCCAAACAAGTGTAAAAATACTATTAAATAGAATTTAAATGTTACACTTTCAAGCATTAAATGCCATTAAAAAGTTATACTTTCTACCACAAAATGGTACAAAAAAGTCATGCTTTCAAGTGCTAAATGGCATGAAAAGGTTTTCAAGGTGCTAACTAGTATAAAATGTCATTTAAATGACAAAAGCAGCACTTATAAGAAATAAGTGCCATTAAAAAGTTACAAATAAGTTATACGTTTATCCCACTTTGACATATCACTTTTTGTGAGAAGGGGTTTTCTGGCTATCAAAAATCTTAGACGCAAACATTATAAGCAAGGTATAAAACACAGGCTTAAACGTATTTTAAAAGTAGAGTTGACAAACCTGTGTCACAGTGTCAGAGAGTGGCACCTTGATAATCCTCAAGCTTTTTCTTCACCTTCGCTCCATCCTGGCGGAGAATCTGGCAATTGAAACAAACCGTCACGTCTGCGGGCGACTCCATAAAAAACCGAGCAGAAAAATCCGCATATTAAAAGATTAAAACCGCTTTCCGGTCTTTTCTTTTGAGTAAACACCAATGTGTAAACACCTCCATGTCTCATGTCTCTGAGACTGAAAGCGAGCTGGGAAAGAGCAAGAGAGAGAGGTGGGTGTGGGTTGGGTCGGACGGCGCGCAGTAATTAGTAGGTTGGATTGAGCTGCGTCGCACTTGCGCAGAAACTTTGGCGTTGTTCTACGTGCGTGGGCGCAGCATTTACCCACACGCGGCTGAGTGACACGCGTGACGAGAAAACGGGACAAGATTTATTTATTTATTTATTTATTTATTTATTTATTTATTTATTTATTTTTAACAGGTTTGAAAATATAGTAGTGTAAAACGCAAGTCGCGCCTTTTTACTACGGAGAGCCAAATGTCGAAGATATATATATGTGTGTGTGTGTGTGTGTGTGTGTGTGTGTGTGTGTGTGTATTCACACTGTATATATATTCAACTTCCTTATAAAAATTGAGTTTAAACGACGTACAGTAGCCACAGTAGATAAAAATCCAGAATTTTATTTGTAAATTTGCGTTATTTATTCAGAAGATGTTTGACTTTACAAGATCAGCTAATATCTGAGGTTTTTCTCGCTGATTTTTAATTGCAGTCTCGGCAGTTTGGACTTTTTATTTCTCGCATTATTAACTTTTTTTTAATATCAAGGTTTTTTATTGTGAATTTACGACTTTAATATCATAATTTTTCCAAGGAATTAATGAAGACAATAACGCAGCCCTCTCTAGAATCCATTTTTATTATAATGGTCCAAATTGTGCCCTTTAGTGAAACATGTACCAGTTCTGTCGTTTTGTTAGTTGTTTAAAGTACAGTGTTGCTAGCGGTTTGCTAACAGTTTTACTTAATGGACTACAAACATGGCTTCTCTTGGTGATAGCTACTCTAATAGCACATTTCCTAATTTTTCGAGATATCGGGTTGTCAGCTGGAAAATATATAGGCCTACACATGAGAAACATTATGTTTGCTTTTCATTGGTACACTGAGTGTGAATGACATGGCGTTTCTAAATGAGAATGAAATGAGTTTCTAAAGCCTTTCTTTACAATTCGCTAAGTTCTCGTCAGTCCTGAGTCACTGGAATCGTCTTAACTCGCGATTGAGGTCAAACGCTTGGGGGTAAAACCTTTCTGAAATGTGCAGATAATTGTATAATTGCCTGGAGACGGTAGAAAACAAGATTTTTTTAGCCCATCTAAAACATTGTTGGTTTCTTTGATTTTGGATCATTAAATAGCCAAATGGTTTAAAGACACACCCTTACAAGTCGGATAGTCTGACCTTAAGGAAATTCTTGAGTTTCCCACCCGTAATTACGACTTTGTAATGCCATATCTCATTTATTATATTCATCCAAATTAACATGTATATTTGGGGGAAAAACCTATATAAACTTCCAGACCAACACGTACGTTTTCAAAATCTAGTTATAACCTGAGGGCTTGTGCTGAGTTTTTGTGGACCTGATTTTTTCCATCCAAACATGTATTTTCACCCGCAGTGTAAATAATTGGTTTAAAACACACTGGCACCCCTTATTGTTTTTAAGTTTCTGTTTTGCTTGTGGGCTTCATTTAAACCTGTGTTTTTTATCATTTATCCATTTCCATCTATGATTTCTGTGAGGGTCATTTCACTGGGGACAGGGTGTGCTCCCCCTCAAATGGAAGAGTAACAGAGCGTCATGGTCACTGTTCAAATAAATACCATCCTATCATAATAGCCAGCTGGGGGATAACGGAAAGAAATACATGTTTATGATACTTCATTTTGCACAGGTGTGTGTCTGTGAGTGTGTGTCAAGTTTGTCAGGAATGTTTTTAAAAAATATGTGTGCTTTTGTATTCAGCCCTTTATAACAATGACCACCAAGATAGGTAAAAATGAACATATATTTAACCTTTTGTAAGGATCATCACCGAGATAGGAAAGGGTGTGTGTGTGTGTGTGTGTGTGAGAGAGAGAGAGACTAGTAACATTTACAACCTTTAAGATGATTTGGCTTCAGTGTACCATCATGTATACACAACACTATTCTTCTGTCAATCCTTCTTATTGCAGTGCTTGTTCCTGCTGCTGCAAAGAGGCAGGAGGTGTGTTATTAAACCTTCACGGGGATTTACGATGTGAGGCACCATGCAAGGTCATTCCTGCTGAGGGAGTGCCACCATCACATCGCCTGTATCGGGTTAGAAACGCTAGAGAGAGCCTTGCAGGTCAGGCAGTGTAAGAATTCCTGCCGGCTTTCTCAATTTTATATACCTTAAAATCGCAGAAATGATGAACACAGACCAGTTGTCATTCATCCATCCTCACTGAAACATCAACAGTATTTTGTAGCCTTAACAAAGTTCATTAATGATTCTTTGCAAGAATGTTTGATTAAAAAATTATTTTAAGGTGGCATGGACATTGGTTATTATGTGGAAGATTTTTTAGCGTCTATAATAGGAGTTCAGATTTTGATTCATTAACTGAAAAAGTTCCACTTTAGCAACTGTCCACTTTAATTAAATAAGCATGTGTTTTTTTGTGTGTGTGTGTGGGCTAAGGCCAATAGGCCTAATTATTTACAGATCCATACATGTAGATTGTAGACATCAGTGTATGTTTGTGCGCGTGAGAGAGATGTCACCAGTAGGTGTCACTGTTTTTTTAACGTCAGATCTAACACATGGACTATACAATCACTTACTGTTCAAGAAAATTGATGTAATGAATATCATATAAAGCTCCTTAGAACATTCTAGCAAAATGCTAAATGCTAAAATGCCAATTTTCAGTAAAACCTTCCTTAAAGCATGGCTAGATATCAGGGTTATGGGAAGATGATGACCAACATTATGAACCTGCTTTTAGTTGTCAATGCTGCTCTTAATGTTGTGTGCATAACAATCCAAAGTCAAGGCCCAGATCAGGTTCGCCACTGACAAGGTGTAACACTTTCAGACTCAAGTTGCAAAGTCCTGTTAAATAATTTATACCGGCCGCCCAATAGGGGATAATTGTGGAGGCAGAAAAGCGACAAAAAATTAATGTGTACAGAGACCAGGACTATGTGTTTGCCTGTACAGTAGTCTAGTCTAAAACAGATCATGAATCATAAATTATCTGTCAGTGTCTGTCTATTTCTATAGGTCAGTAGAGAAGTATAACATGGCATGATTTTTCATTCACAACTACAAAGTTCTATATAGGTTCCCCCTTCTTTCTATCATTTTTGGTATTTTATTATGGAACTACATTATTAAGTCCATAAAGGGTAAAATCCTGGAACAATATGACCTCACATTTTCCTAGAAGGCAAAAACACTACGGAAGTCTGCCATTTCCTTCTTTTAATATTTTAGTAACGGAAAGCAACTCTACTGCAAAAGTCTAACTGTATACCTTTGTTCTCACAAACGACTATTCACAGTGACTACTTGCTTTAAAGTAAACACTTTTCTAATAATAATTCTAATAGTTAGCAGGGCACCTTTTTGCTATTGTCCTACATTTGAACCATTAATCACATTATTAAAAACAACACTACACCAGATTTCTGGTTTTAGAAATTGCTGCAAATTAAGGTCTTTACATAATGATTATTGTACACAAACACCTTTTTTTAATAAGGTAACTACTTATAAGAAGGAGAATAGCCAAACAGAATAACACATGCAAATTAAAATGTCAAAAGACAACATCACTATATGTATGTATGTATGTGTGTGTGTATAAGATGACTACAGATGACTTACCATGAGCTACATCAGGAAAGTTCTTGTGGATAATTCTCTGTCATATGACCCCCAGAGGCGCTTATCCCAAAATCCTTGCTGCTCTGTTGATCTTGTCTCTGTCATCCAGGTTAAACTCCATCCTTCCAGTGTACAGATGAACACAAGCTTCTAGATCTCCTGCCTAACCTCTCTTTAAGGCTCTGGGTTTAAATGGATCTCCTGCTTTAGGGCATTGAGAACAAGATCACTTTAATATTCACAGCTCTCCTCAGGCAGGTGTTTAAACACCAATGATTTAGTTTCATCCTTACGTCTCCCGCGTGTCTCCTGGCTCAGGTTGCTAATGGCAGCAGGCATACACGCAAGCGTGTATTATTCACACACACACCTACGCTCCCACCCACACAGTCATATCATACTATCTTTATAAGGCACATCCATTAATAACTAAATATAAATAAAACTACAGTACATCTACACCTAATCTTAACCTTAACCTTAATTACCAAAAGGAAATCTTTTACCTTTTTAGTTTTAAGTAAAATCTGGAACCTGTCCAAAAAAGCAATTGTCCTACTGAAGGCTGGTCCTCACACACAAAAAATGTTATCACAAATCAACGAAAAACATGCAAATTTTAGGTTTCCCTATACTCAGAACAAGCTTAAAATACTTTGAGCCCTTGAGCATGAACCTTAACCCTAAATTGATCCAGGGAGACTGTCCTTGCAATTAGGAAAATCAGTCTGGATATGAGCATGTCATTAATGCCATAAGTGTACATTATAAATTAGGAAAAACAAGAAAAAATGCTATTATCTATTATCCAAGGGACAATCAGGTCCTCATAGAGAGATAAAAACCTGTGCTCACACACCCTCGGACACGCACACACTCACACCTGCCTGCTGCTTGGTGATGTCAGATCTGAGGGGAGACCCACACCGCCACATCTCGAGCAGGCAGGCGACACACCCTAATCTCCCATGAAGCTGCTGCTCAGGTTCAATAACAACATGAGTGTTATATATCAGACCAAAAAAGTGAGCATTATTTCTCTATTAAAGTCATCATTTTGTCAAGTCCACGTCTCTGTGTCATCTCTCTCCTCCTCCTCAGTGCTGAAGCCTCCTGTAACAGTGATGGATCGGGCCTTGTGTTTATCCTGCGTGTCTCTGTGTTTGTACATTCCTGTGGTCAGAGCTCCGGTCCGCTGTGTGCAGGTAGCTGCATGCACGATGAAACTGGCGTTAAGGGGTGAAAGATTAAGAGCATATTATGAAACCATTTACTCCTGATATGCACATGGCTCATATAATAAACATGAATCTTATCTTACTGCCAAAATCTTAGGCAATTAATGTTTTAACCCGAGAGAATGATGAGCCACTGGCCACATATTTGTTTATGTATTTATTACTGATTTAAAATATGCATACAGAGTTCATGTATTCTAACATAATAAAGCCACATTGGAGCTATTAAAACACTCAATGTAAAAATTATATTATAATTATATTATATCTCTTACATTACTAGTAATCTAGAGAAAAACATTGATAAATTTTATTCTACAACAGAAAATAAGAATGAAACAACAATGACTAGGATTTTTAGATTCCTAATAGTGCAGTAAATTTTATTTAATACTTTATCATTCTAATGTAGTTTTATAGTATTCAAATTAATTGTTTGATACATTCATTAAATACACAGATTCAATTAGTAATATTTATTAGATAAACCAATATTAGTCCTTTACAATTTGTAATGATATCGTTGTGTCAGTGTCTATAAGTTTAGATTCATGTTTAATGCACAATAATACACATCCCTCATTTCTTTATATTTAGACAGCAGGTTCAGTGATTTAAACCGTTGAACTGTAGGTATAGATATTAACAAATTCTACATTTAGAACACAAAACAAAAATAGGCAAAATAGCTAAATTTCTATATTACTATAAATGTAACTTCTGTAAGACACCTGAATATTGATATTCCTGTAGCTTGGGCTACACTGTGCTTCACTGAGAATATTAATAGACGAATCTTCCTCAATTTACACATTGTTAAGGTGAAGAACAGCTGAATGGTCACTTTAAAATGGAACCTTTATACAGCCACTAATCCACACAGAGACAAACTAGTTGGAGACAAACACTTGTGTTGTGCTGTCAGCAGGATCCCTAAACGCTTCAATAAAGCACAACAAATGTGGTTAAACAGTTCACAGGGCAAACAACACAAATGTCCTTCAGAAGTATCAAAGTCCCCAGTAGTCCCACACCTCAGTAAAAAGCTCGATGCAGGAGGAGAGAAAGAGCTGAGAGAGTCATGTTAGCAGGCCTGAGCTGAGCTGAAAGAAAGAGAGAGCTGTAATAGACTGGTATTTGGGGGTTCTGTGTGGAAATGGAGATCTGTCTGTATTCAGCAGCACTGGAGCGTTTAACATTCCCATGCTAATGCACACAGCCTCTCACAATGCCCAGGCACCAGTGTGGGGACTAGCTCACTACAAGTAGAGAACATGTAAGTCAGTGGCCCTTATGCGTAACGTCCAACGTTCGAACCGGAAAACAGAGACAGACACTTCCGCTTTTCAGTTCGGTATGCGAGGTAATAATATCAAACCAAAAATATATATTTAAAAGTGAAGTTAATAATACTATTGGTGTGTGTGTTTTTATTTATTTATTTTTCAAAATCATAATCATGCTGAGAATGCTGAAATATAATAATCCTGCCTTTGTTCGGTGAAAAATGCGTGACAGCACGTCCATCAAAAGTCAGAACAAACCCAGTTAAACAAGTGCTCAATAACACCAGCCTCTGCCAGACGCGTTACGATTAGTTAGCGTTAACGGGCTAACTACATGAGGTAAATTACAATATCGCTACACTTATGTCAGCTCAAACGCACTTTGAATACGGTGAATAAAAGTAGGATTAGTTAAGGTGTGCTTCCTTGATTGTGAAAAACTATATAACAGACGTAAATCAGAAGACGCATCAACATTATTCTTCCTTCTCGTTATCTCGAGATTACGACTTATTTTTCTCATGATCTCGACAAAATGAGACCCACACCAATACACTAGTGTGACCAGACGTCCTCTTTTCCTCGAACATGTCCTCATCAAGACTTAAAAAAAATGCGTCCAGCCAGTATTCTAAAAATCCTCTGGGACTTCATTCTACCTCAACCTCAAACCTCCTTACTTCGGATTTGCGTTGCGTTTCCTTGTGGTTTTTACCAAACTAGTTACTTTGCCCTTCCCCTCCTCACTTCCGAGTGGAAGTGACTAGGGGGAGGGCCCCACTTAGCATCCAAGTGTTCTCTTTTTCACGAACTTAAATCTGGTCACCCTATCATCCACACACTTTAGTTTCAGCTTGTGGTAGTACATAATCAAAATCGTGACGATAATGACATAGTGCCATGTCAGAGAACTTTAGACTAGAGCCGAGCGATTCATGACTCACCCGGGTGAATCACCCGGATCCGTTAAATAACTCACGAGTCACGAATCTGAGGTCTCCATTAACCCGAATCCATCGAATTGAATCCTCTTTGTAGTCGAATCACTAGCGCGGCGCGAAGCACACGTTCATGAGTGAATCTGTCGGTGAACTTCCTCTACAGCCAGCCTTCCTCTACAGCCGCATCTGAATCGCTCACACAAGCGAGTTAAAACCCCCCAAACCACATACAATCATGAGTGAATCCGCCGGTTAACTTTCTCTAGTGCCACTTGTACATAGCAATATAGCGAGGCAAAAACTTTTAACAAAGACAGATATTTGAGATGGAGTTGGTTGATAGTCCTCCTAGGCGAAGATGGAAGCTGGAATCCGTGCTCATGAAATAAATTCAAAGGAGTTAGCTATTTTTCTTCAGTAGTTTGTAGTGTAGCTAACTACTACCTTAAAACATTAGGTTGACTAAACTATTAGGTATAGCTTAGCTACTTATTATCATGAGCAGCTTGAAAAGCAACCATTTAACCCAAAAAAGAAAAGCCACATTCACCCAACCTGATGCATAACTGTTCATGGGTCTTTTTATAATATTAATAACCAGCTTTTACAAAACGAGAAATGTCTGCAATTCACATAATTTCATAAACAGTAAGTTATATAACAGTGTTTCAGTTTAATTGCTTTACTCTGTAAAATTGTATAGGCAATGTACATTTTTACTGTTATTTAGCACATGCATCAGAGAAAAGTGAGGGAAATAATTAACCAAGTTTTTAAATAAAACTTTATTAGTTAAAGGCAAAAGTGCATTTCTACAAAACCATTAGAGTGTAGTGAATATTCATTTCATCTTCCTCAATTTTAATAAAATATGTTGTATGGTGTAAGAAGACCCAGAACAAGGGATACGTTTACTTGATAAAAATAAGTAGTTCATTCTGAGTAAAAATACTAATTAAAATACAAATTGCCTTTTGCTTGCATAGTCATTAGTATCAGTTATTAAATAAAATGTCAAAGTTAAAAAAAGATCAACTTAATACAGAGTTAATGAAATTTCAAGGTGCGAGGTCTTAATAATTGAGTGATAGGGACTGTGCTGTAAGACTTTACTGGTGAGCAGCATTAGAAAAAGTGAACTGAAATATTCTTTAAAATTAATATAATTGTTTCATACATAAGAGATCTTTACAGAAGCAATTTTCAATGTACCATGAGTAAATCTTGATTCCCCAAAAGTGTTATAGCCTTGAAATGCTAGTACATTCTTATTCAGTATTTTAAAACGTATAAAACCAGAACACTTTGGGAATCTCACTTCTGATACTGTTGGCTACTGTGGATCATCTGTGAAATAATCTGAGTATTATGTTGTATTTTATTTTCCATTTTCAAAAGGTTCAGGCTCAGAAAGAGATGTAACAGCTATCTTAAAAGAACATGAAAAGCAACACAAATGCGGAAAGTGCGTGTTCAGCAGAAAGCTGTTTAAGGCCCCAGACAGCCTGCAGAGTTCAACTTTGCACTTTTTTAAGCCTGATATTTCACATATGCTCCCTCTTTCTCACATACACACACACACACACTCACAACACAATCACGTACACTGACGTTGTCTGAGCAATATCACTGTCCTCGCTCCCGTAGTTTTTAAAGATTCACAGTAAGTGTGTTAGTGAGAGGGGGACAGCAAGTACACACACACACACACACACAAAACTATGGACTTACTGCAGAGCCACTCAGAGCAACAGACATTAAAATGTTCTCTTCCCATGCATACAGCAAGGCACCCTGGTTAGAATTACAACTACAAATTAGCAATGAAAAAAAACCTTCTTTTTTGAAAAATTTTAGCACCACATGGCAAAGGCGCTCTCTTAAAATCTTGGACTTTTTCCACAGAGGCTCTTTATCTTAAACCTGGTATAAAGCAACAATAATAAAGCAACAGTGACTTGGTTACTCGGTTTAGAGGAGGGAGGGATCACCCCGTCTGTGTTTATGTCAGTTCTCTCAGTGCAAAGGAATAGGTCACTTTCGGCGTCACTCTCAATACATAATGGTAAAAAAATCATTTAGGATGTGAAGTTGCAGAGCACCATAGAGAAGATGTGTATGTGTGCGTGTGTGCAATTATATATATGAAAACAGTGCTATCCCAGCAGCACTCTCTGCAGGCGGTCGGCTGGCACGCTCTGGTCGTCGTCCGAATCGGCGTCGCTCTGTGGGTTGGAGCTGCACGGAGAGGTGCATTCTGGGGAGCACAGGTAGTGCATGAGGGGCAGCCTGTATTTCCCGCAAAAATCCACAAACTTGATGTGGCGAACGCACGAGTCGAAGTAGACGCCTGCATGGGAGAGAAACAGAGAACAGTCATACATTTTGTAGTGGGGGTGCAGAATAACAATCTCACGGCTGCTTAACGTTACATTGAACAATGACCCTGAACAAGACCCAAGCTAAGACTAATCTTGCAATCAGAAAAATTGATCTAGATAATTTTAAACAATGCACAGTTTCTTAACAGACGCTGTGCTTTTAAGGTTTGTGAGGGAAGATCTCAGGAGTGCAATGTGTGTCGGCGTGTGAGACAGAAGTTAGACAGCAGGAACTGTTATTTTGCCTCCCAATGTTAGTCATCAGCAGCTGCCACCTGTGATCCAGGTTCCTCTTAATACACAACAGCTACCAATCTGGGGGTGTAACATTGCCGTGTGTGTGTGTCAAACAACTACTTTTTTTCAAATTTCAAACATGTAAATTCACAACAAAAAAGGTATTATTGCTGGTTTAATAAAAGCTTGTCTAGTTGCAACTAACCTCAACCAAAAGACTTCCAGCTTCACACAAATTAACAGTGATGAGGTTTTCTGATTACGTGGTATCAGCTAAAGGGAAAATCTACTAAGAGAGTAGTAACATATATTTCTTTCATCATCAATACGAAAATGCTGTTTGTGATAACCGACATTTAACAAGGTATTATAGTTACGTGTTGAAGGTGTGGTGATGAATAAAATAATCAACTTTGTTGCTAATTTTATTCTGAATGCAACAGTAAAGGAATTTCGAAAAACAGTCAACATTTGCCAGAGCTGTGGGCAAAGCTACAGAGGTGCTTTTTCAAGGGTGGAAATTTTGTATTGATTCTTCGCCTTACTTTTCTCTGTGTACTAAGTCTTTCCGAATTGCTGCTCACACGTTAGGGGGCATTAGTGAGCTGCTGGGAGGTTTCACATGGAGGTTTGTTTGCGTTACCTGCACATTTGGGGTTGGGACACTTGCTGGCAAGGTCCAGGTATCGCACTAGGTGCGAGGGCAGGTCCAGCTTTGAGTACAGCAGGTTACGCGACTTGATGGTGCGACCGGCCAGCTCCAGCAGCGACGGGGGGTCATAGGTCATGTCCTTGACGAAGCGCACCACCAGCGGGTTGCCTCGGAGACTGAGCTCCTGAAGCTGCACCAGGCTGAGGATCTCACGGGGGAGATAGGTGAGCAGGTTGTTATGGAGGCTGAGAGAACGCAGCGAGTGCAGCCTAGAGAGAGAGAGAGAGAGAGAGAGAGAGAGAGAGGAGGGGAGAGAGAGGGAGAGAGAGAGAGGGAGGGAGGGAGGGAGGGGGGGGGACAGAGAGAGGGGAGGGGGGGGAGGGGGGCACAGAGAGAGGGGAGGGAGAGAGGGAGGGGGGAGGGGGTACAGAGAGAGAGAGGAGAGAGAGAGGGGAGAGGGGGGGGCAGAAAGAGAGAGAGAGAGAGAGAGAGAAAGAGAGAGGGGAGGGGAGGGGGGGGCACAAAGAGAGGGGAGAGAGGGGGAAAGAGAGAGAGAGACAGAGAGGGGAGAGGGAGGGGGAGGGAGAGAGAGAGAGAGAGAGAGAGAGAGAGGGGGGAGAGGAAGAGAGAGAGAGAGAGAGAGAGAGAGAGAGGGAGGAGGGAGAGAGGGGGAGGGGAGGGGGGCAAGGAGAGAGGAGGGAGAGAGGGAGGGGGGGAGGGGGCACAGAGAGAGAGAGAGAGGGGAGAGGGGGGGGCAGAAAGAGAGAGAGAAAGAGAGAGGGAGGGGAGGGGGGCACAAAGAGAGGGGGAAAGAGAGAGAGAGACAGAGAGGGGAGAGGGGAGAGGGGAGGTGGAGAGAGAGAGAGAGAGAGGGAGGGAGAGGGAGAGAGAGAGAGAGAGAGAGAGCGGGAGAGAGAGCGAGCGAGAGGGAGAGAGAGAGAGAGAGAGAGAGGAAGGAGAGAGAGACAGAGAGAGAGGGGGAGAGGGAGAGAGAGAGGGGGAGGGAGAGGGAGAGAGAGAGAGGGGAGGGATTAGAAACATGAGAGGGAGAGAAGAGAGAAAATGAATCAGAATGATAGAGATAAGACATGAGATAGGTGAGATATTGGGAGAAAGAAAGTAAAAAAGAAAGGCAGAGAAAGAGAAGAAGAATGTGAGAAACAGAGCCAGAAGAGAAGAAGGAAGAGGGGTAAGATAAGAAAAAAAAGTAAGAAAGATGGAGAAAAAGAAAGAAAGATGGAGGGGTTTAGGTGAAAGAAAGAAAGAGTCAGCTGAATCCTCATGAAGGACTGTGAGTGTGTGTGTACCGTGTGAACTGTGGTGGGATGCTCTGAATGCGGTTGTCACACAGCACCAGGTAGCTGAGTACAGGCAGGTTGGCGAGTTCCACTGGGATAGAGGAGATCAGGTTCCCTCCCAAATACAGCAGCTCCAAACTGCAACACACAGCAGCACAACACCGGGTTAACACCAGGACTCGGCCGATATGTTATCAGGGCCAATACCAACATCGATTATCACTAATCAAGAAGACCCATAACCAATATTTTGAACCAATACATGTCTGCAGTAAAAATGGTCTGGCATATGTTCCATTCTGAGAAGTTTTCATAATGTTCTTATGAAACATAATTTTAAAAAAAAGCCAAATCCTGTGTCAGAATGTCACACTTTCAGCCTTCAGTGTTTATTGGCAAAACTTTACTGACATCTAATGAATCAGATCAACTGATACTGTAAAAGTTTAGGGCGTCTGCCCCATGATCGGAAGGTTGTCGGTTCAAGTCCTGGACTGGTAAAGGTACTCATGAACAATGTACTGCCCAAAAGCACTGCTCTCCGGGCACTGCCAAAAAAAGCTGCCCACTGCTCCTTCACGGATGGGTCAGATAGATCACTTTAATGACTTCAGACAGAGAGAGGCGGCTGCATCAGAGCCAACGTTGCACATTTTTAAATGAATAAAAATATTAAAATAAAAATAAATATTGGTACTGATAATTGGCCAACCTCTTGTTAACATCACAAATGCACAAGACTTAAATCACCACCGTACCATCTTAACAAACAGCTTACAGCCGAATAAACCCTGTCAGCAGTTATTGCACATTCAACAAAATGTTTTTCACACTCTCACATAAGTTTGTAGGGCGAACAAAAGGATTCAATTCTCAGATTGCCCTCACAGCCATGTTTTTGTTGTGTCTTGTCCTCTATCCGGTCTCTCCTTTTCTCTCACTCACACATGCACAACAGCGCCGAAAGACAGTGGGACTTTTAAGTATGTTCTTATCAGGGTTGATCTGTCTCTTTGTTTAGGCTGACACCATGAAAACATCTTTCATGATCATCGCCAGGTGCTGAAAAAAATATTTTAAAATGAGCGAGCACGCGAGACAGGGACAGAGAAAAAGAGAAGTGGGCGACAGTGAGAACCATTCTGCCTTTTCTACTCCACTGCGCTCACTCTGCACTCCTCAAAAAGGGCCATTCATTTCTGCATCAATACCTCATTCTCCCGCAGAGCTGGACCGAGCCAACCAGCACAATTACCACAGCGGAGAGAGAGAGAGAAAGGGAAAGAAAGAGAGAGAGAAAGCGAGACAGCAAGTGAGAAAGAAAGGCAGAAAGAGAGAGAGAGAAAAAGGCCCAGGTCTGCTAATGGAGTGACCGGTCATGTAATGTGGGCCAACAGGGCATCCGTGTGTGTGAGAGAGTGTGTGTATGAGGGGCTGGATGTGTGCCCGGTTGTACCCTGGTGACCCTCCATTCTGCCCCCCTGCATACATACATACAGCCCTGCATCTGCTAGACCAGCAGCTCAAATTACAGTAGGTACAGCTGCTCAGCTCCCGAGTGACAGAAGAGGGCGCCATCACACAAGCTGAAATAGAGGCCCAGTTTTTAACAATGATTTAAGTGAATTTAAGGGAGTCATAATTGGTCATTGTAAACACAGCACAGAGTGCATCACAACAAGATCTGACCTCTGCATTTGACCTATCCATGAAGGACCAGTGAGCAGCTTTTTCACAGCGTCCGAAGAGCAGTGCTTACGAGACGGTACTTTGCCGATGAGCACCACAGGTGTACTTTTACTGGTCCGGGACAGCAACCCTCCGCTACAAACTGCTCCAATATATCATGTTTATATATCTTTTAGCTGGCTGTATGTGGGTATATACTTTTTTAAATCTGGAATGTCTTTTCTAATAAAAGAGTGCATATCGTTAGGTAGAGTAATGAAGGGAATTTTAAAACAAAACTTTCCACAGCTGTAAATGAATGAAGACTTCAATCTGTCTAATACTGGCATGTTTTAAGTTTCTTTATGTAATTTATGCACTTACTGAGAGTAAGTGCTGGATTAGTATCGTCTTCTGTATGATGAACCTCGAGGATATAAAGCTGTAAAATTCTGTCACTCTGCGAACAAGTTCAGGACAGCTTGTTACATTACACAAATAAATAAGGAAATTTCAGCACACTGAAATAAACCCATTCACTCAGACAGAAGGGAATAATAAACGAGATTAACTTCTCTCTCCAACCTCACACTGAAGCCCTGAACGCCGACAGTTTTAATCCTATCAAACTATGAATTAGAAATATTGGCTCATCAATCATCATCAATCAGTATTATCAGGGGAATAAGCCGTATATCAGCTTATTCAGGTGAATTTATTTTTCATTACCGCTTAGTAAAGTTCTGCTGGGTCATTGGAGTCATAGTAGTGGAGTGGCATGATGTGACCTCTGAATACACATGGCTTCTCCTGACCAAGCACAACGTGTTCACACACACACGTGCACTGTGACGCCAGGTAAACCTCGGATGAGGGAAACCCAAGACTCAGTTCAACAAGTCGAGAGAGAGAGAGGGAATAAGGCAGCAAGATGTAAGCAGGAGGCTTTTTAAAAAGAGGAGAGAAAGATGGGTAGAATGAGAGAGTGAGCAAAAAGTATGGGTGTAACACAGCACACATTAATCAGACATAATATGCATTGTAATGTCAGCTGGTTTTGTCACGGCTTTTATTAAGCACAATGACACTGGATTCTGTTAGCCGTAGCTCATGAATAAAAATGTGAAATGACATTTTAGTTGTTTTTTGTGATTTGTTATGAATTGAAGTGAATGCGTTAAACTGGCATTTGATATTGTCTCATATGGGTAGCTGGCATCTGCACTAATCAAATTAAAATTATATTATTGCAGACACTGTGATACCTCCTGACTTAAATCATTGTCCATTGAATCAATGTAATATAATATTGTGATGAGGTGGGAAGACAGAAAGACATGAAGAGAGAGTGTGAGAGACAGAGGGAGTTATGGTGGTTTAGGGTTAGGATACTCCCCTCTGTTCCAAGAAGTCGTAGGTTTGAATTCTACCTCCAGCACTACCATCATTGGGTGCCTGAGCAAGACTCTTAACCCCAAGTTGCTGTCAGGGAAACTGAAATTAAAAAATGGAAGTCGCTCTGGATAAGTAAATGCCATAAATGTAAATGTTGAGGAGAGATAAGGGTATAGAGGCAGAAAGTGATGGGGACAGAGGACTAAACGACAACTGAAAAGAGAAAGGCTGGGAGAAACGGAAGGAGACTTTTCCCCAACATTGACTGTTAAGTTTCTACATGAGGTAATGACCAATAAATCCAAATTGACCTTTTAACTAGGAACTGCTCAATATTTTTATAGAGCTCTAACAAGTGTGTTATTGCATGGTAGTGGAAATTTGAGACAGAGCCACTGGCTAGCAGCTGCAATCTGTGGACTTTATTTAGACAACTGCACATCCTAATCTCAGGAATCCGCTGCTCTTCTTGCTCTGACACAGGTGAGCAAAAGTGTCAGAATAAAACCTGACAAGTGAGGATGAACGCTATGTGTGTGTTGATTTGTTCCAACTTGAAAAAACTCTGGGACCAAACTCTAAACAATGTATTTTTGGCTGAGCCAGGCAAACTGATACTTACTGTACAAATCAATAAAACAAATACCCACACCCTCATCCAGACATGCTGTCAAGGATTCGACAATATCACTCACACCACAGGATGTTTGCTTTACTTTGACACAAACAGCTGAATCACGTCTTTGGAAAGTTGAACGCATCACTCAGAGAGTGTATGTGTCAATATGATGGCTCAATAAAGTTTTAAGATATAGGTTGTTGAGGAAGTCTGGGACAAAGGAGACGTTCAAAGGGCTGAAGACAGTTCAAAGTCCATTCTCCTGTTGGAGGTTATCATACATCCTCCCATTCACTCCTCTTATTCGCTACAACTAATGAATGCTGTTCCACAATATTAATAAATGGATGATTACTGTAATTATAACGTTTAATGTACGTTTCTAAAACATTACATAATACACCCAACTCTAGACTAACACAACTCCAAAGAAAGATTATCAATAGGTGTTTTAGATTCAACTTTTGGTCCAACGTCAGATTTAGCCTGAAATCTCAGTCATGTTTGTCGCCCCAGAATCCTTCTTCTAAAGGCACAAAATGCTGGCATTTAATCGGGAATGCTTTGCAGTCCGGCCCCTAAAGGAAAAAGGGGTCACACATTCCCACAGATTCCTGAAGAGACAACCTGAATACAAACTACGCTCATGCCAGCAGGAACACCTCCTCAATGTCACTTTCTCTAGAAACTGAAAATCAGCTATATTTACATTTTTATGTGAGAATGAAAATACTTCTATTGAAAGTTTGCCACTTTAACGAGACACTGCTTATTACTGAATAATGAATTATAAGAAAAATTAAATATCCACATTAAATTTGACTAGCTATATAAATATTTAATATAAATACATAAAAAATACTTTATCTAATACTATTTATATTATGTTAAAATATTATACATGTATTAATAATATTAAAGTGTTTTCATTACATATTAATAAATCCATACATTAACATATTACATAATTATAACAGTAGTAATTGTAATACACATATTTAAGCAATAATAATCACAAATCTTATTTTAAAATATTTTGTACTGTATATTCATGTAAACTTATATATGTATTAATTAACAAAACTATCTACTTATAGAGTAATACATAATGAAATGGACTATATTACGAGTATTATGATGTATAATATAAAACACATTCTATTAAACAAAATGTAAAGGACACCAATGAAATTATATCGATTGTTAAATATAAGAAATTCATAAATATTCCGCTAAATTAACTTTAACTATATTTTTTAACGTATTAAAAAGTCATTAATGAAGAAGAAGAAGAAGAAGAAACACATACTTTTAAAAATACTGCGAAGAAGGACTTCTATTGAAACTTACCTACAGTTTAATAGGAAAATGTATTAATAAACAAAATATTTCTATAAATAGTACTTGTTCTGTTCTGACCTAGACTGCAAGAGCAACACGCATGTTAAAGGGAGAGTAAAAGAGGAGGATCAGCCGCAGACCTGGTTAACTGCTCTATCTCTGCCGGGATGTTCTTGAGTCGGTTTCCCCCCAGAGAGAGCGACTGCAGGCCGCGCAGCTGCAGACACTGAGCCGGAATCTCCTCGAAGCGGTTGCCGCTCAGGTTGAGCACCTGCAGCGGTAAAGAGCCGAACTCTTTGGGCAGCGAGAACTCGTCCAGCCGGTTGTTCTTGGCGATCAGGGTCCTTAGTTTGGTAAGCCGCGTAATGTCCTCGCACAGCACCGTCAGTCCGTTACTGCTAATGTCCAGAAAGTCCAGGCTGCTGAAGCGCTGTATAGAGGCGGGCAGCGCCGTCAGTCTGTTGTAGCTCAGATGGAGCTGTCGCGTCTCATTCCTGCGCTTCTCACTCACGCTGTCGAAACTCAAGCTGTTAAAGTTCAAATGAGACAAATCCAGCACTCCTCCGTCGCCATCGCTGCTACTACTAGCCGCTTCCAAACCCTCCATCTCCGCCTTTTCGAAATATTCAAGATTTTCAACTCGAACTGGGCCGCCTTTCCGAACAGAGGCACCCGGGACTATCCATGTACATTTACAGCTCAAACGCGTCACACACACAATTGCTTCGATTCTACGATGTGGGTCACACACAAACCAAGATAGCGTGGAAATACAGCCGGAACCTGTATAAGTGCAATCCAGCCGCTATTAAAACAGCGAAGCGAATTTATGCATCCATGTTCCGGGGCTGGACTCCTCATTCCCTGTGCCCCGCCTCCTGCCTCTTAACCCCTTGCTATACTCTACTGTTTCTGTGTAGTTTTTAGTCGTCCAGCACATGGTAGTAACTGATAAATGGCAGCAAGTTAAATAACTTTACTTCTTTTAAGGTTCTTGAAGATGTTTCACATCTGACCCGAAATGCTTTAGTCTACTCTACTATGCACAACCTCAGCGTTTTACAGCTGTACAACGGGTTAATACAACGTTGTATAAACATATGGGGAGTAATTATTGTGTATAAAGGTTGAGAGAAGTTTTCTTAGAACGCCTTTCGGTTGAGAGGTTAAACATCTTTAAGAACCTTCAAAGAAATGCAGTTGCCTTCGATTGAAGCTTTTAAGACTACTCTCTTTTACAAAACCTCAGCGTCTTAGTGCTGTACAGCGCGCTAATAACATAATATAAAATTATGAGTACTTAGAGTATAAACGTGTTGAGAGGAGAACTGAACTGAGAACTGAACTTTCGAATGAGAGGAGAAATGTCTTCAAGAACCTTTTAAAAAGTCCGACTGCCTTCGATTTAAGCTCTTAGGCCTTCTGTTATGTTGCGGGTCAAACTGACCCATTTTAAATGTAAAAAATCTAAAACAATAATATTAATAAAATAGTAATGGAGTTAATAATGAGATATAAACAATGTTTATTAGGATTTTTGGTTTCTGATACTTTTTGGATAATTAAACATGGCCCAGGTCAAACTGACTCAGGAACATCACTGGTGTTCCCGAGAAACGAACGTAACAGAAGGGTTAATCAACTATACACAGCCTCATCGTTCCACTGCCGTACAGCGGGCAATAACCAAGTATAATCTTACGAGCTGTTATTAGAGATTACAAAGAAGTTTAGAAGAGTTCTTTTCGACTTGAAAATAATTTTGGGATGAGAGATGTCTTCAGTATCTTCAGTGTCCTTAAAAGAAGCTCTCAAGTCTACCTCAGCGTGTGCTTTATTAAATGTCTGAGTGAGTGAATGATTTTTTTGTAAACACATTGTAAACACAGCACAGATATAAACTTATGAGCAGTTATTAGAATGTATAAACATGTTGAATAAAGCTGTGGGACGCTAATAGAGTCTGATTTTATAAGCTCACGGCTTCGACACATGACCTTACGTAACGCCACCTGCTGCTGCTGAGGTTTTATTATGCAAGAGCTCAGCCGGGTTGCCTCATAGTGCTCCACGGTTACATCCTCGTAACTCAAGTGTGAGAATGTTAAGCCTTGGTGTATAATAATAAATGTATCGACATTTTATTATTACAAAGATTTAACTGTTAACTACAAAAGAATTTACAGAAGGAAAAAATGAACGCTATTTTGTAATTGTTTTTGAATGAATGAAAGCGCTGTCGTAGTTTTCATGGAGTTATACAGTACAACATAGTGCCATGTAACCTGTCTTATTCCAAAGATTGTTTAAGAAAACTAAAATACATGTTGACAAATAGAATAAATACAAATAAAGAATGTATGTTAAGGGATACCTGTACAATGAGAATGTTATTTTTCTAACACTACAACATGCCTGTTACAGAATATCTCCGCAATGTGCATGTCATGGGATGATATGTGTGTAAAGTGCATGTTATGACATCTGTGCAATGTGCATGTTATGGAATATCTGCACAAACTTTATGATACTCCTTATTTTAGTAATTATTTTGTAATCTGAATAAACATTGTGCATGGAAGTCTCTCAGTGAGGAATGAATCAAACAAAAAAGTAACATATAGTGAAAATACATAAGTGAAATGTGTAACATTTCCTTTATTGACATATAGTACAGAGCCAATAGTCATAATACAAGATTCAAATAAAACATAATTTGTACAATGATATGGTTTAATTCGGTCCCAGTTGATGTGACATTCACTGACTCCCAGGACGACCTGGTTAACTACCGTAATACTGCCATGTTCATGAACTCCTACAACACAGATTTGTTAGAACAACAAAAGACTATCTATCTGTGGCATTAAAGATGAAAATTTAAGGCACTCATTACCACAAAAGATCCTTGCTATTAGTGGAATTTAGTGGAAAATAAAGGAAAAAAAGCAAGCACACACACTCATTCGTGCTCACACTCACACTTACATTTGCAAGCACATACACACATTCAGTTACACCACACTGGAGCGAAAGAAGTGACAGCAATTCTAATCCTTAACTTGACCGCTCTTTGAAATAAAAGGTATAGTGTTGTTGCTGGGTCCAGAGTAGTGGATTACCTGGAAGTTTTGTACAACATTTAAAAGAACCCTACACATCAGGCTTTGGTTTGAGGCTACACGGCCTAGGCTCATTCCCTTCAGTGCCATCAAACGGACCAAAAACACAGACGCCACTCCATCCCGTCCACAATCCAATAAGAACTTATCCTATTTATCAATGCTTTTTCTTTCTGTCACCTGGTTGGTACGTTCAGCTTTTTTGTAGTCGGAAAACGAGCTCTTAAGCCAGGATTTTAGGATAACAGAGTTTTATCAAAAACTACTTCTACAAAGCAACTACACTACAATGAGGCAACAATCGTGTAAAGCAAGTGTGTTCATGCTGTGAAAGCGTTGGAGAGAAAACCAACACAATGCTATGTCTGGCTCAAACCACACCTTCCATTTAGAAGAAAACAACAAAAGAGTGTAAAATCGAGGCATTAAGACCCTGCTTAAAGTATCAGCATGTCTCTCTTACACACACTTCCCACAATGTCTTCCTCTCTTTCTGAAGCCAACTTTAGTACTATTACCTAGCAGATCCTACTCCTTAAAGGTTCAGAGGAAATGTAAGCTGAAGCACAAGCGCAACGCTGCAGAAACACAGGAATACACATTAGCACCTTTCGAAAGGTCTCAAGACTATGACTGTCTCGTCTGGGTGGAGAGACAGAGAGCGAGCGTGAGGGAGAGCATGGCAAAACCTTGCCAGACCTCGCCGTTGTCACTGTGATTTGGAAATGTAGAATTCTTTCCAAATTCAGACGCTATCCCACCAAAAGTATCTGATGGTTTGGACCCAATCTGATTTGATGTTTCCATCCTTCCAGTCTGCCTCTGCCACCCTTCTCCTCCATCTACTGCCATTGTCTCAATCAAAAGTATATAAAATCTAAATAGACAAATACACGATTACAAAATAATAATACTTAAAAAAAACGACAGCGTACAAAACAGCCCCCATTCAACAAGTTGGGGCCTCTTAGGCAAGGTTCGGAATAATAAAACAAAACAAGGTACAGCACTTGGTGACACACGAACACGAAAAACATCCAAACATGAGCTAAAGGTATACTCAGCTACAAGTGTGAACTAACCAAAAAAACAGATTATAATGGCCATACAGGGAAACGTAATAATAGATAAACGTACAATACTCATAAGTAAAAAACAAAGATGGTTATTCTCCCAGCAACAGTACATCATGTCAGGAGTCCTGATTGTGATCAGTAGGAGAAGAGCTTCTTCCACAACTCTCTCCTCTCGTCCTCTTCATCTCTGACTTCTGTGTTAAGCCTCTTTTGTGCTGGACTTCATCTTCTCTGCGGTCTCCTGAAGAGTAAGCAGCCAGGTGAGTTGACAGCATGTTTGTTATTCAGATATTTATTTGTCCTAATCTGCATTTTTATTATAGTCACATCAGATTAACCTCTAATCTTTAATCACTTGCGCCTTTAGCAACATACTGTAACTGACAACAGCAAAGATTTTGCAACAACATCGTTGCTAATATAAATGCATTACATGTTAATAAAATACACATGACAGTTTGTTTAAGTTAAATATAGTTGCAAGTTTCTAGGTATCAACATTTGGGGCTTGTAATGAAGCTGTTGGCAGGTGGAAAGGGTTGGAGTTTATAGCTTCATATAGTTAATCGGTGTGTGACAGCACAAAGAGCACGACCTCATTGACTCCAAGTTCGGCTCTGATCCAAAGCTGTTCATGCATGAGTCTGTTTTTACACCTAAACGCCGTCAGCGCAACTTAATAAACCAGCAGGAACAGGGTCAGTCGCTGGTGCTCAAAAAGTAACAGTAACTTTTAAGTACCTTTTAAAACTTGTAATAAAGAGGATTTACAGTACGTACAACACTGCGTGTTTACGGGCATGGGCAAGGGCAAGTGCAAGTGGAGAGCAGACACAGCACTGTCCAATTTTGACTTTAACAGAGTTATGACCAACCTGACGGATGCCTGCTGTGTAACTGTGACACTACATTTAATAACGTACACTGTAAGTCAAAAAAGGGAGCTCTGAACCCTGACCTATAACTGGAATTTTTTTTTTGCAGTTTTACAGTAAAGTGATTATCACACCTATCACACCTTAAATTTTCTACAATGTCTTGTGAAATGACAATTATCACAAACAATATTTTCATATTAATAATACATGGCAACTGTAACAGAGAAGAATAAAACACTAATTTGTGACCAATTTTGACATCAATTATCTGTTTTTGCTATTAAAAGTTACAAAGAAAAATCTAAAGGTCTACATGTTGCCCTTTTTTTTACACAGACACAGCTGACCAACACCACTGGTTGATCGGCGCGTTGATGATTTGCTCAGGAAAAATCCGAACAATACTGTAGCTACATGTTTAAGCAGTGTCTTTTTTGCTAAATGAATTCTGAATGCAAAATTAAAAGAATGTCAGAGTGAGATGACTAAAGACCTGATGTTTGTTGAGTTCAGCCACTCGGAGACTCCACTCCTCTTCCGTCATCTCACCGTCATCAGTAGCCGGCTCAAGAGCTGGAGTTTTCTCTGTGGAACGAGGTTTAATATTAGCACCCTGCATGATACATTTTACTTTTTCCAAGCTGAAGCTGGACAGCAAAACAACATTTTCACCAGCCTGACCTGCAAACACATTCTACAAATCCCAAAGGTCCCTGAAAATAACATGTTCTCAAATCTTTAATCTTAGTTGCTGCTAATTGAATTTTTTCATGTATTCCATCTCACCGTCACAGGTCATGGCAGTGCAGACCCAGTTGCCGCATGCGCAGACACAGCGGTTACAGTCCACCTGTGTCTCTGCTCCGTCTTCATAGGACTCGTCCTCCAGCGCACACTCTGTATAACAAACGACACACACAAATCTCTCATTCTCAAAAACACACTCTGCTGTACACCTATGGAGCAGTTGGTAGCGTAACGGTTAGTTGTGTCAGTGTCAGTGTCAGTGTGTTGAGGTCAGGTGTGTGAGTTGTGTGTGTGTTGGGTGTGTGTAAGATCAGTGTGTTGAGGTCAGGTGTGTGAGTTCTGTGTGTGTTGGGTGTGTGTAAGATCAGTGTGTTGAGGTCAGGTGTGTGAGTTGTGTATGTGTTGGGTGTGTGTAAGATCAATGTGTTGAGGTCAGGTGTGTGAGTTCTGTGTGTGTTGGGCGTTTGGTGGCGTGTGTGAGATCAGTGTGATGAGGTCAGGTGTGTGAGTTCTGTGTGTGTTGGTCGTTTGGTGGTGTGTGTAAGATCAGTGTGTTGAGGTCAGGTGTGTGAGTTCTGTGTGTGTTGGGCGTTTGGTGGCGTGTGTGAGATCAGTGTGTTGAGGTCAGGTGTGTGAGTTCTGTGTGTGTTGGGCGTTTGGTGGCGTGTGTAAGATCAGTGTGTTGAGGTCAGGTGTGTGAGTTCTGTGTGTGTTGGGCGTTTGGTGGCGTGTGTGAGATCAGTGTGTTGAGGTCAGGTGTGTGAGTTCTGTGTGTTGGGCGTTTGGTGGTGTGTGTAAGATCAGTGTGTTGAGGTCAGGTGTGTGAGTTGTGTGTGTGTTGGGCGTTTGGTGGTGTGTGTAAGATCAGTGTGTTGAGGTCAGGTGTGCGAGTTCTGTGTGTGTTGGGTGTGTGTAAGATCAGTGTGTTGAGGTCAGGTGTGCGAGTTCTGTGTGTGTTGGGCGTCTGGTGGTGTGTGTGAGATCAGTGTAAGACCAACCCGGTGTGGTCCAGGGCAAGATGAGTCTCCTTTAGAATCTTGATTCCTCTCTGGTGTCTACCTGTTTACTAGAGACTGAATGGTTCCTTGCCATTGTCATCGAGACCTGCACGGCTTGTACCCGGTAATATGTAAAGCTGCTTGGTGACAATGTCTGTTGTAAAAAGTAAAATCTAATCCAATTTCTACTTATCATTAGTGTATTTTTTAAGGCTCATTTCGGGCGGTAGGGATTGAAGCTAGTCAGTGTTGAAAATGCCTCAGACTGTAATAACTCTAAAGAAAAGGCGCTCAGTATTCAGGTCACTGTGGTCCTCGGTTACTATTTCCGCTCACAGCCTTCTCAGAAATCTGGTTCTAATTTGTGCCCAGACTTGCGAACTGCTGTGCTGCACAACAGGGAACTGTTTTACAAAGTTCTAAGAATCTGCACAAATCATTATCTTTCTGCCATGTTGAATTGCTCTACCACCTTTCATCCATCTCCTATCTTCTTCCTTTCATCGGCTTCACTTCTGCCAGGATTTCCCCATATCTTTATTTGGCTCGAACTCACTGTTTATCTCTCTCACGTTTTTTCTTAGCTGGCGTGAACTGCGCGCCCGAATTAACACCAGCTTGGTGGAATTACTTTATGAAACGTTATGTTGCTAGTGTTGCCGTTGTTAAATTTCTTTAGCAGAAAACTCTGTGAGTCCAAGTTCTGCCATGGAATGTTTGTGCACAGTGAGCGGATGATGTCAGAGCTGGAAGAAAACCACTGCGTCCCTCCCACCGAACTCTGACCTACTTTTCTCTCTGCACATGTCAGAGGGCTTCAGCAGAGCTACTGAGAAATGCCAGTTTATCTCCCTCCTGCCAGTCGTGGCATGTTAAGAAAATACAAAAACATTTCAGTTCTGGGAATCTCAAATTATATGAGTGTGTTGGGAAGAGGAGGCTGAGCTTAAACATCTCACTATGTCAACTCACACAGACAGGAGGGAGACTTTGAGTTCTCAGTGTGTTGACACTGTGTGTGATGTTTGTGTGTTTTGGGGAGTGCATGCTTTCTTTGTTGGGCTCAGTGGGTACTGGGTTGAGCATGTCAGGTGTGTGAACTGTGTTGGAGTTCAGTGTGATCTCTGTGGGAGGGGGGTTCAGGTGTGAGATTTGGTGATGAGATGTGTGTGGTGGGCTTCAGTGTGTTAGATCTATACACTGGGGTTCAGTGTATAATATACGTGTTTAGGGTTAAGTGCGTGCGATGTGTGTTTTGCCGTTTACTTTGTTGGATATGTGTGTTGAGACTGAGTGTGTGAGTTGTGTGTTTGGTGGTGTGTGTGAGGTCAGTGTGTTGAGGTTGAGTGTGTGAGTTGTGTGTTGTGTGTTTGGTGGTGTGTGTGAGGTTAGTGTGTTGAGGTTGAGTGTGTGAGTTGTGTGTTTGGTGACGTGTGTGAGGTCAGTGTGTTGAGGTTATCATTCTATTCTCACTCTTCTCTGGTGGGTTAAATCCAGGCCGGAGGCAGTTGAGGAACTCGTCAAAGCTCAGCTTCCAGTCTGCGTTTTGGTCCGAGAGCTCGATCAGTGCGTCCACACACAGACTTCTGTAACACAACCAGAAAACACGGCGGTCAGTGTCTCTCTACAAAAAACCCTCTGTTTTTCATGCTCCAAAAATCTGGACGGCATTAGCAAGTAATATTCTTCAGGCGTCTACAACAAATAGCTTTAAAAGCAGCTCAAACATATTTATTTACTTTAGCTTTTTATTAAATTGTTCTTTCTTTTACTCAATTCATATTTCTTTTTACTACTTTGATTCCTTCATATTAAATTCCACTGCTGAGTTTATGATCTTCACTCGTCCACAAAGCTGGAAAAGTCCTGCTCTTCAGGAAGCGGCTGCGGGAGTGGAATGTTTGGCCGCGGTGTCCAGCAATGGAGAAAACACAGGGTCGCTCTGAACCAACATAACCCTGACTGAGGTGCACAGACTCGGACTATATTCTCTTTTTAAGACTCATATGCATCTACAATTCTTTCTGAACACCTAAGAGATCTCTTTTGATCTCACCGTGGTGATCCACTCACATCAACTAAATAAATAAGTGTCTATGATTAAAATGAGACACGGTATACAAAATCCCCTGTAAACGTGATGTGCTGCACCTGATTCTAATAAAAAGCATCTGAAGCAGTAATGAATGTGCTTCTGTTCAAACTTTTTCCGCACAATAATTAGCTGTTTCTCTTTCCTTTTCTATTCTACCAGACAACATTAAAAAGTCTCTTTAGAAGCACAGTATGAAGAAATGAATGGAGACTCAAGACTTGATACCAAGACAGTACTGTATTTGTCTAGACCAGGGGTCTGCAACCCGCGGCTCTTTCATCCTTATGTTGCGGCTCCCTGTGGCTTTGGAAAATAAATAATGAGTACTAAATTTAAGTGTATTTTATTTTTATTCGTTGTTTTTTTTTTAATTGTAGTTCGAAATTTGAAGATTATTGTGATCTTGTAACATTAAAATACAATGTGTTTAATTTTTTGTCGCTCAAAATATGCGGCACAAAAGCCGGTATATGCCCGCCAAACAGCCCGGATTTGCAGACGCTTTGCGCTGAGGTTCAGGAGCAAAAGTCCCATTAACCAGGGCAAAAGTCCCATTAATCAGATATTTTGCAAATATTTATTTTATATTGTTAAGTGAAATAGTGCAGGGTTTTTTTTTTCAATTTATTTTTTAATTTCAGGTCGACGCTCCGGTAGCGATGAAAGGATTACGGCATGCGGCATTTTTAGTTTGCTGCATGGATACTTTAAGTTCGGCTTTTTATTTCATTTGAAAGAGACCTTCAACTCAGCGAGTTCTAAATGTTCAAAATGTTTTCTTTGCATAAATAAAAGCAACACACTAGCCTAGTTTTTTTTATACATAGCATAAAAGTAAAAAACAATATATGCAGTGTTATCTTCATTTTAGATGTCAAAAAGGATTTGCGGCTCCCGGTGTTTTCTCTTTTGTGGAAACCGGGTCCAAATGGCTCTTTAAGTGTTAAAGGTTGCTGACCCCTGGTCTAGATACTGTTTGTGTGTGTGTGTTTTACCTAAGCAGGCGGTTGTTCTCCTCCTCTGCATAAGACTTCAGCTCCACGGCTGACTCATTGTGTCGAATCAAGTGGAGCAGCTCAGCCGAGTCCAGCTGGGAGTCACCGTTATCGTAGTTCTGCAGGAAGTTCACACACACACACACACATAATCTCGTAAAGCTCCACATTGTAATACCTCCATTGTGTTTAGTCCTTGTGTTCAGTCAACCCCAAACGCACCACAAGCAGTTTTTAAAAAAACTGGTCAAAGCAAAAAAAAAAAAAAGTCTTACATTTCCCTTTATTTTAGACAAGAAAAGAACCACTGCACTGTTAATGTCAAAACTTAAATGCAAATGTTGTCAACCCCTTTTATCCTTCTCTTACACTAACTTTTATAGTGTTTTCCATTTTATTTCCATTTATAATACAGTATAATTTGACATACACATGTCTTTGAAGGCTCTAATATTCCTGTAAAGTATTTAAATTGCAGGTTTAATTGTTAAATTTAAAGATGAACTGACTGATGGTTAACAATATCTCTGCTTTTACATACATAATTCAATTAACAACCACATGCAGTCAACTTGTATTGTAATTATTTAGAAACATCAATTATCTATCCCTTCACAAGATGAGTCAGGTGTTCAAACATAGTGAAAAGGCTTTGTGGGACATGAGAGGCACTGACATGAAGCTGTGGGCCACTTTTAGGGAGCATCTACAGTTTTGCTGACCTCTTATGGAAAATCAGTGATGAGGTTTAAATATATCTTGCAGATATGAGCAGTGTGAAGTTTCTCTTAAGCCTAGTCTACACAGCACATTTTATATGTAACACACACACACATTTTTGAGTGTCTAAATCTATATTTGACGTGAGATCCTGATCTGCAGGTCACTAGCTCAGGGGACGAAAAGGTCAAATAAACAAAAGGTTCCTGTCAGACTTTCCACTTTCCTACACTCCCTTCTTTATAACAATGAAATCCACATTTTAAAAAACTATTTTCAATTGTGAGCTTCCTGCCATTCATGTTTTGAAGGTATAAATTAATTGCATGTTGCCAGTATTACAGAAATGTGACCCTCCACGGCAAAACCAGTCGCTTGTTGCAAATTTTCATTTGTGCAGAGTCACAAATGTATGTGTTGCATATTTCATGAGTCAAAATCCACACGTGACACACTCTGTGTATACTGACACACCGTAACAGCTTCCCAGCCACCCGGGTCACAGGCCAGACTGAGTCTTATGGAACAGTCATCACCTTCAACATGCCTGGAACGGCTGTCAGGAAAATGATCAGGCATGTCCTGAGGCTACTACAGGGATCACTGATCCCACCCTCAGCAGGTAATAAACCCAGGATTCTTGGAAATGGAGAAGTGAACCTCCACTGTGCTTTAAAGTGCTAGCACATGCCCGGCCTTGGAGTGAGCGGTGAACAATTTCTTCGGGGTAACTCTCACAGACGCTGCTACAAAATCAATATTGCAACTGAAAAAGTAGCAAAAGATTTTTCTCATGCATAAGAGAGTTTACAACAATATGTGACCACTACAATGTTTTACACTGTATTAAAAAGTAACTCCAGCAGTTTGCCTCTATCCTGAGGGCTTGGGTGATATGACTGATATGAATTTGACCCATCTGACCCACATTTGACCCATCCATGAAGGAGCAGTGGGCAGCTGACATGGGCAGCACCCGGGGAGAGTGCTTGGGGACGTTACCCTGCTCATGAGTACTTCATTGCTACCTTTACCGGTCCAGGATTCGAACCTGTGACCTTCTGATCACAAGGCGAACTCCCTAACCGTTACACCACTGACCGTAGCTGTACCAACTGTATAAGATACACATATAGGAGGTTTTGTTTGCATATGAACATATGAATGTTAAATATCCTACTTCGGCATGTGTATCAGTGCAATGCCATGTGGACAAAATATCCCAATACAACAATATTTTCCCCTTTTTCTACTGGTAACTAGGGGTGCAACGATTATTCGACGTTGTTGACAAAAGTCGACAATAAAAATAGTTGCCGACGAATTTGATTGTCGATAATTGTCGCCAGACGTATTTTTAAACGGAGTGAGACGTTTTCCTTCCTTTCTACCTGTGCGATACTACCGCTTTCCAAAAGAATGCACCAATACACCACACTCTGGTGAGATTCGCTCTTGTGCAACAGTATTCAGTGACAGCTAGAAGAATGGCCCTATGGCGTCACATCAACGCCAAAACTAGAGCGCGCAAAATGGCTTGCCGCAAAAATTTTGCGGGCGTAAATTTCAAAGTCGCGAGCGCAAATGTGAAACTCGAGAGCACAAAATTAAGAATCGAGTGCGCGGTTGTGATAATATTGCGCGCAAACTGTATTTTTCCTCTCTCGAATGTCTTTTTCCTCTCGATGTGTTAAATGTCCTCGCGCACAAAGTAGATTACCGACGAGCGGCTTTTTTGCTCGAGTGAGATTTCTACGCGTGTGGTTTGAAAGGGGCGGGTTTGGACAGTTTGGGGGCGGGGTTTTGGCAGTTTCTGCCTGCGAATCCTATTGGCCGATGGCTCCTGGTTTTGTGATTGGCTTAAGAAAGTTCCTACAGAAAAACCAAAGATGTCGGAGGAAGAGGAACGGCGACGGGTCGGTTAAACGCAAGTTATAGTTTATCGACCTTATAATTATAATTATAATTAGTTAGGTCTTATACGTTTAATAAGCACGCAAAACGGTAAAGTAACCAACGCCTTTGTCACTCGCTCATAAATGTTATAATGGTATGTTACCATTTTCTCAGTACCATCAGAAAACCAGGAGCCATCGTAAGGCTAGATAAGGCAAAGAAGAAACTTATTTATTAAAATATGCTTTTGAGTGAACTATCTTTCTTGTCTTTATTATTTACCACAAAATTTAAATAACCTCATACTAAATGTAAAAGCTGGTAGCTACATCGGAGCCATTTTATAATTATGAAATTTATAATCCGATTAGTCGACTAATCGTTTTAATAGTCGATGACTAGTCGACTCTCAAAATAGTCGTTAGTTGCAGCCCTACTGGTAACACAATGTAGAATCAAGAAATCACACAATACAGAGATCATGCTGATGAAGCAGAGCACAATGTGTGTAGCTGAATGAGATCTGTAGATCTGTGTGAAAGTGAGAGTAATCATGCATACATAAATCAGTAAATCTTCAGGGAACTTCAAGTTTGCACCTGCATAAGCCCACCTTGAAATACTTGAGCAGAATGTCGGTGAAGTTGGATCCCTTCGTGAACCAGCCGTCGGGCACGATCTCCGTCTGCAGCCACTCAATCACACGCCTGCGCAGCTCATTACGATCGGCGACGTAGCAGACCACTGCACACAAACACACACACAAAAATATAAATGCAAACAGAAACTTCAACTTTTAAAAGATCCAATAAAAACCACAGCACGGCACAGCACAGCACACAGTGAACCACAACCAAATGTGACCTCCGCATTTGATCCATCCAAGAAGGAGCTGTGCTCAGTGTTTTGGCAGCATGCTTGGGCACGGTATCTTGATTGTGAGTACCTCTGTGGTACCTTTACCAGTCCGGGACTTGAATCTGCAACTTTCCGATCACGGGGCCAACTCTCTAACCGTTACGCCACCAACTGCCGCTTATTAGGTTGGCATAATAGCGGCATGTAAATAGATAAATATGGGACCTGCTTTGAAGTTCATCATGACTGCAGAAAGAACTTAACATTACTATGAGTCAACCCTAATTTCTTTATTGCGAATTATACCAACATAGATGTAAGTACTATTCCTCCAGACTACATTACAGTGTTTCTTGATAGCTAAAACACATTTCTCTAAATTAGGCCTCAATTTCCCAAAACTCTAAACACAAATCCTTAACTGCTCACTCAACTACTGAAACGTCCACTGTTCAGGTCAAAAACAAACTCTCCACTCAAAACCATGTAATCCTACATCTGAACCAAACTCTGCCTTCAGTAATCACACAAAAGGCATCAAATACATACTACATACTATAATTACACACTAGTGAGCTCAGTTCAAAACAATACCTCAAAAACCTGTTACTGCAATGAATAATGGCACTTATGTTTTTCCCCAGAACAAACTCTTTTCATCACACACATAATATAAAGACACAATACCTATGCATTTGCGTAATTTTTTAATTTCGTGATGTACTGTAGTTATAAGCCGAAACCGAGTGGAAAAGTAAATCAACAGTAAAATATGCAACGGATAGAGAACATAGAAAGCAGAACATGAAATTACCAATATCAATATCAAATATCAATGTCATTGAAAACATCACTGTAACAAAACAAAACAAAAAATGGGTGTGTCTTTTGGTATTTGGCGTAATGGTTTGGGAAATGTAGCTCATAAGCCTGGCAATAGTATGTAAGCAATCGAGAAAAACTGTAAAATGAGGAGAGGCTCAAGCCATTTCTAGAGTACAGTATGTTAAAGTTCCTTTCTACAGACCTGATGAACTGAAAAGCAGATCCCATTTTATACATCTATTTCCAAAGTGTTGTAGTTGCACCCTAACTAGGTGAGGTTGTAGGTTTTTCAGTCTGAAAGCTGAGAGTTCCACATTGAAGAATAAGAACACCCTCCTACATGGGGAAGTTTTAAAGTCTGAATCCCAATTTATAAACAAATTTCCTCTAATGAATAATGATTCAAAAGTGTTTAACCTGTTAAGCTCTGTGACTGTTTTCCAGATTTTTGCTGTAAAAAAGATAATATAAAATAAAATGTGTATATCTCAGAAACCACAATGTCTATTGTTATGCTTTTGGTATCATTATAAAGGTAACACTTGTGAGATTACTGTGGAATCAGCAAACGTGTTACTGGCTCAGAATAAAGGAAGACGCAACACAGCAGAACATGAAAAAAAAATCAAGTTCGCCAAAAAAAACACGCCACATATTATCAGCGTAATCTGCGGAGTCTGGGTTTCCATATGATAAACGGTCTGCATGGTTAGCCGTAGTAGTATAGATTCTACAGCCGTATTTCTTCCACGTAGACCTACGCAGTGTTTTTGTTCTTTGTTTATTTATGTGTTTGGTGTTGGGATCGTGTTATGTTTAGGTGGAATTTTTTTGAGATTCTATCGATGATGTTGATGTGCCGCATGCATATGTTTGTTTATGTTTACCATCTATTCAAATCCTTCCTTTTCTGCCCCTGGTACCGGGGGCGATTGTGCTCAAGCAGTTAATGGGATTTGGTTTCATCTGAATATAGCAGAAAGTGGAAAGAGGAGCTTGACTGTACGATTGTGTCTGATGAAACTCCCCCTCCTGTGTTCATGTTCTCCCCTTAATGAGAGCTCAGTGCTGATCAGCAGTAAGGGAAGGGATATTGTGTCATCCTGATAAGTGTAGATATCACGCTTGATGCACGCAGCACTCACCTGGACTGGCGACGGCTTTCTCAGTTTTCCTCTCTGCAACAGGAAAAAAAAGAGAAAATTCATTCTGAGTTTCTCCAGAAGAGGGCACAAGACCTTAGAATCCGGAATCTACAAATATCTCCCATATTGGTAGTGGAATGGTGTCAAAACTGACGTCCAGAAGAACTAAAGTGTGATAACTGCTATCAAACTTGCCGGTCACTTATGGTGTTTTAGAACTTTGATGTTTCACAGCTTTTTGTACATATACCAGTGCAATATTTGGGGTCTACTTGACAAAACATCCATTCATTCATTATCCAAACCGCTGAATCCCAGCTGGGGACACCGTAGCCTATGCCGGGAACTTACAGCCACAAGGTGGGGAACAACCCTAGGCAGGCGCCAACATACTGCAGGGCACACACACTGACACAATCAGACTCACGTCTTACGGGGCCAATTAACCTATATCTATGTAACTTTATGTACCTTACTGTATATAAGATATAGTTTTATTTTTTGTCTTATTTCCCTGACCTCCTTATTTAAGTTCGTATTTTCTAATTTGCATAATTGCACAGTTAAAAGAGCGGATCAGGATACATTTCACTGCATGTTGTAACTGTATAATTTGCACGTGACAAATAAACAATCTTGAATCTTGAATCTATTGCATGCTTTTTGGACTGTGGGAGGAAACCCACGCAAACACTGGAAGAGCACGCATACTCCACACAGACCCGGGGCTCGAATCCAGGACCCTCTTGCTGTGAGGCGGCAGCGCTAACCACTGCGCCACCGTGCCGCCCATAAAAAACTTCCAGCACATTAGTATTCAGCGCTCCTGACAACTTGGTTCGGGTGTGCTGAAAGCTAGAACATTGTCTATTGGCCCCAAGGACTGGGTTGAGAAACATGACAACAGACTGGAAAACGATTGAAAAGCTGTGAAGCTGACGCCAAAAAATGCCAAATACCAGACTTTCTAACAACAGTAAATATTCTAAATATCAGTATCTTTGACAAACATCATATATTGATACACAGATCACACAAGTGTCAACTACAATTATTTGTCTCTTGCTTTTAGAACTGAAATGAAACGTTTCCCCATTAAATATGCTATCATGGACAAGATAAATGGACTTCAGTTTTCATCCAGTTAAACTAGCATTTTTAGTCTTAATGCTTATTTAAATAATAGACAAAAAAGTGGACAGAACAGAATTATAACATGAGATGCTCTACCAGTACTGGTCAACGTTCACTCTCTCAGTGCTGGCTGGAATGAAGCAGCAGTAATGAGTCCAAAAGGTCCAGCGAGGTTGCAGCATGTTGACGGTGGGATTACTGTCCTGATAACTGCCTGATCAGGGCTGATCTTATGGAACACTGAGTTCCTCATCAACACGTAAGCTGTTTCAAAACTGAACCCTACAGTCAATTATAAACTAATCATCAAGTGCAATTTCCAATCAGTTCTGCTGCTTCTCAAATGAGATGAATGGGCAGGTTGTGCGTTTGCCATAAAGCAGTGTTTGCACCATTAATTTTACCACTTAACTGCCAAAATAATAAAGGAAGAATAGAGAAATCCATGCAGAAAAATTAATGAAGAGTGTTGTGTGTTTTTCAGAAATATATATTTTATATACAGTATGTAGTGAATTTAAGATGTTGAATCTTGATATCAGGATCTTGATAACCTTCTAAAAGCAGGGCGGTAGCAAAAAATTCCAGCTCAACACCATTACTAAAAATAATGTCAGCTGTAAACCCGTTGACTTTCCCAAGGTTCAGTAACTACAGGCTTATCAGAGATAAGTTATTGAGGTCAGGTCGTACAGTCTTATATTAACCATCATGAAAAGAGGAACGAGACAGAATGTTTTAGACCTTGAGACTGTTCTCCTGTCTTACAGTTTAACACGTCTAAAGGACAAGCTCAGGCATAATATGGAAAATTGCTTAATCGTAACAAGACATTTTTATTAATAAGATCTCATTGTCCATATAAACGAATACGCTAATGAATCATTTAGCCACTTTTCTATGTAATGTCATATTTGTAATTAAGAAACGGTATAAGGCTGGATTTGATTTGATTGTGAGCCAATAAATAACAGGATCCAAAGTGTAAGGGAAGATTCTGATACAGATATTGATTATTCAGACCCTCCAGGATTTCGTGATGTTGCGATCGCAATTATTAATGCAAGTTCAGCCAATCCCTGCAAATTCATCCCCCACAACCTTGCAATTTTGACTAATTACCGCAACTTTTGACCAACCGTTGCTGTTTCCCGCAAAGCGTTGAACCATATGTCAGCGAACTCACTTCCTTGTTACATTTGGAAGACGTAGGAAATGTGTAATAATGTGTCATCAAAAATAACTAAATGGTTAAAGGTTGACACAAATAATAGTGGTTTTGTCAGTCAGTCCGTCATTATCTGAACCGCTTAATCCCTATCTGTGTCACGGGGACTGGAGCCTATCCCGGGACTACGGGCCCGAGGCGGGGACCAACCAAGGGCGGGCACCAACACACCACAGGGTGCATAGTGGTTTTGCTCCCTTCATTTTAATTAATTGTTAACAAATTATTATAAAGGAGGTAAATCTCGACTGCTTTCCACAACTTTGACTTGCTCCTGCAACTTTATTGCAACAAAACGCCTAAAAACACTGCAACTTTTGACGCAATAAGGTGACACAAAATCAGGCATTTTAATTTCCACCTGCAAAGCTCCACCGATTCATCGGACAACGCAATTGTGCGGACACAAATTGATGAAAACAGCAGGTCTGCATTTAAAATATCTACTCAGGCAGTTCACAAATGGAACTGGTCTTTGGCTGTTGTAAAAGCACCACTACCTTCTAATCTACTGCGCACAAGTCACACGTCACACTAATTTAAGCCTCCACTCTGCTGGCTGTGAGAAATCTCGACAATGCACGATCTCACTGGCATGATGTTTAACTTTAAGCCTAGTGTTTATAACCATAATTTAGCACAGTGTATTTTAATGTGTGTGTGGGCTCTATTTGTAGATGGAGGCCTAACTGTAGCATAAAACCTCCCATCCTCCAGCTTGTTCAGACCTCTCACCTCTGCAGTGTCCATCGTGGGCCACCTGGATCTTGAGGCCAGTAAGGCAGGCGTCACGGTGAAGCTCGCAGTGGTTACGATATGTTTTCCCATTGCTGCCACACACCGAGCGCTTGTGAGGCTTACATTGCTGAGAGAGAAAGAGAGAGAGACAGAGAGAAATTGTTTTAATATGTAAAGATCACCAAAAGATTGCTGTCTTCTGAGACAGTCATTCTGAGAGAAATGAAAAATCGGTATATTTTTATGCATCTACACAATGGTCTGGGTGCAAATGAGAGCATAAGTGTTGCTGTGATAAAGGTAAATATTCTTTAATTGTATTACACGGGTCCAATTTTATCCTCTCGCCATAAGCCTATTATATTGTGGGATATTAGTTGTGGCAGAAAGGCAGAGTGTATGTATGTGTGTGTGTGTGTCTGTGTGTGTGTCTGTGTGAAATGAGCCTTTGAAGTCAATAATCTGCTGGGCTGTGTGGCCGACACACGACACACACACATACATACATACACACTCTTTGTGCATGAAGTCAGACTCTTATCACTTCGCATGACCGTGGCGCCTGACCAGAGGACCACACACACACACAGTTTATGCCTCATAACCCCCACCCCCCAATTCTCAATCTCTGTATATTGTTCTCACACAATGAGAAGTATTAGAAGCATTTCAGTAGGGGCGGATAATGGCCATAATGGAAGCCTTTCATTATCGGCCCCCTAGGCAGGAGCTGTCTATTTAGGGCTGAAATTATATTGTTTTGATAAGAGCCTGCGGTGTGTTCTAAAACGTTAGCAAACCGAGAAACTTCCTTTGATGTCTTCTTTCATATGAACGCTGCTTATTATATTACATAAAACAGCTAGAACAACAAAGGGCATCAGAATGATTAAGATAATGTTCATTAAATGTGAATAAGGCTGCACGAAGACAGAGATAAGTCTGGTGCATCTCGGCTGCCTCAGGGTTCTGTTTAGGGTAAGATGTAAGTGTCGTAATGTACTGAAATGTGGGATCGTGATGGGAATTACATTTACATTTTGCAGCATTCAACAGACACTTTTATTTAAATCGACGTACATTCTCCCTGGAGCAACTTGGAGAGGTTGTTTTAGGCTCTTATGGGATTCAAACCCCAATCTTATGAACAGCAGTCACTCAAGTCATTGCAGCACCATAAAAGTATCGTTGTAGGTAGGGCTGCGCGATTAATCGAATGTCAATTCACAATCTCGATTCAGTTGGTGGCGTAACAGTAGGGTGTTCACCCCATGTTCAGAAGGTCGCAGGTTCGAATGCAAGGCTGGTAAAGTTACCACTGAGGTACTCATGAGCAAGGTAAAGTCCCCAAGCACTGCTCCCTGGGTTCTTGTTAGCTGCCCACTGCTCCTTCACGGATGGGTTAAATGCAGAGGTCACAAGTTCTATTATTTATGTTCAACAGATCTAAAGTTATTTACTTTTAAGGGTCTAAAATAAGGAAAAGAACATTTTTTGTTACAAGAAACTTTCAAGTGCTGTTTATATTTTTTAATTGTTGAAAGAAGGAGAATCGCTTGAGAGACTCGTGATCTCAATTCACATGGAGAAAAATCGTGATTCACATTTTAGCCAAAATCGTCCAGCCCTAGTTGTACATCCTGATATTTTAATACCTACAATTAAAATCACAAACATGAAAAAAAAGTATCTCAAAGCTACTGCAGCTTTTGCAACAAAATAATTTGGAGCAGTTAGTATCGTAACAGTTAGGGAGTTCGCCATGTGATCGGAAGGTAGCCCGTTTCAAATTCCGGCCTAGTAAAGGTACCACTGAGGTACTTAAGGTACCATCCCCAAGCACTGCTCCCCGGGCTCCTTCACGGATGGGTCAAATGCAGAGGTCACATTTGGTTGTGGTGTACTGTGTGCTGTGCTGTACCAAGGTGTGTTCACAATGGAAAATAATCACTTCACTCAAAGGTGCACAATACGGCTGCTAAATTGAGAAAATTGCTATTGCAATTTTTTTGCAACATATGTGAGGTCAACCGTATCATTGTTCTGTATGAGGTCAACTGTATCACTGTATCGTTACATGCTCCTACTCTGTTTGCTACATGCTACATTGTTCACTGCTGTGCAGCTGCACTCGGCACTTTAAACAGTCTTTTCACCTGTTATCTGTCTCAGAGTTAAATATGTAACCTGATCTGGCAAAATGAGTCACAGTGACCCAAAATTCAAAAGGTTTTGTTATCATTGAAAAGATGAGAAAATAAGATGATTTAAAATGATATCTTCGTCAAAGCTATATCTTAAACGGTTGTCAAGTTACAATCGTTTGAATTACGGTATCGTAGCACCATTTTCCAACTGAAAAAATGAGAAAATCGCATTTAAAGGACATTCTTTTGTACGATTCCCATATAGATATAGATTCCCATAAGATAGCCATTTAAGTACATTTTCACAATTATTTCCATGATGAAACTTTGGGAGATTAATTTTGAAGACCTTTTCTTTCATATAAGACCAAAAAAGAAAAATCAATACTTTTGATGTTTTTCAACATAATCGGCCCATATCTGAATAAATAGAACACCGACTTCCCACGCATTACGGCAGATCGGGTCACATATGTATACTCAGGTATATAACCTTAGTACATATTCTTTTTTATTCACATATACAGTACTGTGCAAAACAAAAAATGCTTTCAGAAATATAAATAATGATTGTTTATTTTTATCAATTTACAAAATGCAAAGTGAGCGAACAAAAGAAAAATCTAAATCAAATCAATATTTGGTGTTACTACCTTTTGCCTTCAAACCAGCATCAATTCTTCTAGGTACACTTGCACAAAGTCAGGGATTTTGTAGGATTATAGCCATTATATTATTTTGTAGTCATTATATTATTTTGTAGGATTATAGGATTATAGATCTGTGGTTAGTTCTCCAAGATGTTTGGAACAACCTACCAGCCGAGTCCCTTCAAAAACTGTGTGCAAGTGTACCTAGAAGAATTGATGTTGTTTTGAAGGCAAAGGGTGGTCACACCAAATATTGATTTGATTTAGATTTCTCTTTTGTTTATTCACTGCATTTTGTTGATTGATGAAAATAAATGATTAACACTTCCATTTTTGAAAACATTCTTTGCTGACAGCATTTTTTCACACCTGCCTAAAACTTTTGCGCAGTATTGTACATGTAGATACACCTGTACCCGGCACTTGGGTCTTTAATTTAATTAAATTATACTCCTTGTCTTCTGCACATAGCTTGCCCTATTGTATATTGTATATAAGAAACAGTTATTTATTTTATCTTTATTCCCTTAGCTCCCTTTCAAGTTTATACTGTAATTTGTTCTAACTTTTTAAAAATTTGCCTAAATTGCAAAGTAAGGAGCGGATCAGGATACATTTCACTGCATGCTGTACCTGTATAATTTGACAAATAAAGAATCTTGAATCACTGTAGATTAGAACCAAGAGAGTTTAATTTCAACCCTCATGAGTTTGAGAAAAAGTGCAGAATGTGTGTGCAAAAGACTGAAACCTACTATATAAGTAATATAACTTGTGCAGTTTCACACAAACTCTACATAACAACTTGAGTCGAGTCAATCTTTTGGTGCGTATCAGAGTTTTTGTGCATAATCAGTATATTCAGTGCAGAAGAAGTCTTTATTTTATCACTGGGAACACACCACAGCCCCGATGACAGTGCACCACAGCGAAATCTGACCAATCCATGAAGGAGCAGTGCTTGGCTACGGTACCTTGATTATAAGTACCTTAGTGTCACCTTTACTGGACCGGGACTTGAACTACTTAACCGTTCAGCTACCAACTGCCGCAACTACTAGCTACACAATACAATTAAAAAGTATTTATTTCCATATTGATCCAGGCCCACTGTGTGTTATGAATATGTCAGTAGCAATGCAATGTGATATTTGAAATATAACGGTGTACAGGAGTGTAAAAAACAAGAGTAGAGTGTGTAAAATAGTGCACCTTACCTCAATACACAAGCAGCTAGGCTCCCCTTTCTCCGTCACTGCACACTCCCTTCCTGCTCCACAGAACACATTGGCACACACCTTCGACTTGCTCTGTGTTTCCTGTAGAGAAACACAAAGAGACAAGACACATTAAGCTTTCACACAATTTACACAAATACACTTTCTAGTACACTGCAGGGGAACGAGCTGAAACTATTGACGTTTCATCACCAGATGGCGCTGTTTCCTCGTTACTTTACTGCGCTGGTATACATGCGACCCGGGACTCAACATTTGCTTGTGTTTTGTGAAAAGAGTTTCTCAACCAGAGTGAGGTCGGAATTCTGAACATAGTTCCAATATGGCTGACATCAGATTCTCAAACAAAGCAAGTCGCCTTTATTGGTCTAAAAGAAAGAAAGTGTTTCAAGCTCCCTTATCCACCTCCCTTATCACGCAAGATTTTTTTTTTACTTTTCACAACCAGAAAAATTAGGAAAAGTCATGACAAAATAAACACAATCTATATTCTTAAAGTGTCAATATTAGTCGGCAGCTGAGAGTTTTTCATTAAGATGAATCCCTTTTTCATATTAGATTCCCACCCAAAAAATGCTGGAAACGTTGCCAAGTCGACCTTTTTTAAGTGTGACTATTTGTTCACAACAAAATGTAACCTCTACATTTGACCCATCTGTGAAGGAGCAACGGGCAGCTTTTTGGGAGTGCCTGAGGAGCAGTGCTTGGAGACGGTAGCTTGCTCATGAATTCGTCAGTGGTACCTTTACCGGTCCAGGTATTTCTATTTTTTGAGGGAATTATGGGTAAATCTGACAAAGTGAGTGAGTGAGTGAGTGATTATTTTGTTATTGTGAACACAGCATAGCACACAGTGCACCACAACGAAATGTGACCGCTGCATTTAACCCATCCGTGAAGGAGCAGCGGGCAGCTAATAAGCGCCCGGGGAGCAGTGCTTGGGGATGGTACCTCGCTCATGAGTACCTTGGTAGTAACTTTACCAGCCCTGGATTCAAACCTGCAACCTTCTGATCACAGGGCGAACGCCCTACCGTTACGCCACCAACTGCAAGTGAAAGAAGGTCTGTGATGTTTATTTGAGATCAACTGCATGTTAAAAGAAGTTGAGAAACTAGGCTCTAAAATAAAGTCTGACAAATTAGGCCTTTCTACATGTTACGTTGAAGTTTTTGGGTTGTGTAATCAAGTGTTGTGTGAGAAGCCACAGAAGCTGCTAACAGTACCACAAACGGATGTAATGGTTTGAAATTCACATGACCTATCTGTAGCGAAATCACTCAAAAGTCTGTCAATTCAAACCACATGAAACTCACCCGACCACACACACATATACACTTTCACATATACACATAAACCCACACTGACAACATGTAGAAGTTTCGACTCCGGCAGTGTCTGGGGATGCAAGATAGATATCTGTCTCTAAAAATGGCTCAACCCTCTCCGCTCCCCATCAACTCCCATAAGGCCGCCTGCATCCCGTTACCCTGACAACAAGATGTTCTCCTTGAAAAAGAGGCTGAGCGCCGCATGGAACGCTTCCCTCTCGCTCGCTAATAAATGGCACTCCTCTGGGGGACAAAAGCCACAACATGGGTCCAAACCCACACAGCATGTCCGGCCATCCAGCCGGAGCAAACCAGCTACTGAAGCAGACGAAACACACCGAAATCGACCAAAACATATGGAGGAGCTGCTGATGGAGGACACGGAGGTACCGAATCAGATGAAAACGCCGCTGAAGCACGCAAAAGAGTCTACTGAAATGGTAAGAGGTGCTGAAGTGGCACCAAAGCTGTTACAACAGGTGAGAGAGTGCTCCTGAAGCAGGCAAAAGAGCTGCTATAATGATAAAAGGGATGTTCAAGCAGGTGAAAGTGTTACTGAAGAGAGGAAAAAACCTGCGGAAGAAGGTGAAATGATGACTGAAGCAGGCAAAGCAGTTATGAAATGAACAACATATGAAGGGAGGCAAACGGTCTTAAGCAGGCATAAGAGATAATATAGCATAAATAAAAACAACCGAATAAGTGAAAAGCTACTGGGAACAGCAACAAGAACCTTTAAATATAATATATTGTGGTCCTCATGAAATATCTCTGAAAAACAGGCAGAAAGTTAATGTCGCTTTCATGAGGAAACCAGGCATTTCAACATTTACCCACTCACATCGGAGTTCAACACACAGGTTCAAATTTCATATGAGTGTGAATGTGAGTGGGTGCTATTTTACATGCACCAAGAGTTCAGATGCTCAAAACATTGTGAATTTTACTAGGGATGCACCGAAATGATTTTTTTTGGCCGAAACCGAAAACCAAAAATGAGGAAACACTTGGCCGAAAACCGAAACCGAAACACCGAAAGAAATTATTATACCAATTTTTTGTAATATTGGCATTATGGCTGGAAATGTGTGTACTTACCTCACTAAAGTCAAGCATTGCAATTGCATAAATTATTCATGGTTCAAAGAATAAATCTGTTAGAAAACGATGAAAATATTTACTTAGCATTTAAACAATGCACAATATAAAATAAAATTTGAAATAAAATATTTTACTTGGCCCCACTCATGAATAGCCTAAAAGCAAGATAGCTGAAATATTATACAATTACATATCTTCTCTCATAAAACAAGTGAATTCAAGTGCATTTTAATATTCTGAACGAAGTGCTTTAAAAAGTGTTGAAAGATATAACAACACTCTCTGTAGGCCTATAACAAAATCGTGTATTAAAACACTAAAATGAAAACTTTCTTGCCTTTTCAAAAACGTCCGCCACAGACGGAGTGGGTGTGCTCGAAGGGTCTTGCCTCTTCTGTGCTTCATACTCTGCATGGTGATCGGGATGTTTTGATTTTATATGATAAATTAATCCAGACGGTGAGAAAGTCTTTGTGGATGCACCCCCTCTAGAAATGTTGGCATTGCGTGCTTTACAAATGGCTTTCCGTGTGTCTTTCCTAGATATATTGAAATGCGCCCACACGGGAGACATGTTGACTCTAATCCAATCTGGCGCGTGCAGGTTGCGTTTGTTGCTTGCGTCATCACTGTTTCGGTCGCGTTAAAAAAAAATTTCGGCCGAAACCGAAAATGCATTTTTTGGCCATTTTCAGCCGAATTTTACCTCTGCGTCCAAAACTAATATCTCCAATACTATAAAAAAATCACTCAACTGTCTGAACTATTTTAGAACCAACATATCAACCAAAACAAAAAGACCCACGACAAATGAAACACAAAACAGGTGGGACAGACGCACTAAAGGAACCACAGAAACTTGTGAAGACAAACCATGACATTATGGTTCAGGACTTCAGGAGCAACTCCCCTCATAAATATCCTCATAACCATTTAGGTCTCAAAAGTAATCTCTAAGCAATCTTATTAATTCTTTGTGCAGGGTAATAACATTTCAGGCTCGTGTCAGATGTGTAAGTCTGGTTTCAGCCAAAACAATCAGCATAATGGAATCTGATGAGGGAATAACTGATTAATTGGAACCGTCCACACCCTAGATGCTCTATAACACCATATCTGATGCTCCTACACACTAATCGATTAAAGGAGCAATATGTAAGAAATGTATCATAAAATCAACATAATACAGTATGTTACCAGAAATTAAGGAATCATGTTAATTTGAAATACTGATCTCACTGTCAAAATTAGTACAGCCACAATATTCACATTTTAAAATATTTACAGCACACAAATCGTGTTTATGTTTTGGTTTTGTATTTTGGGCATTCTGGATTACACATGTCTGACGTTACTAAAACTAAAAGGCCTCGCTATGACTCTCAAAAATGTCTTGACCAAAGCAGAAACAACAGGAGGATCAGCGGAGGAGATGCGTTTGAAAGATGGAGATGACTGAAAGCGGAGAAGAAATTGAAGACAGATGCTGAAGTGGCTAATGTTCTCCTGGACAGGTCAGAATTAGCCAAGGTTGGCTAACTTGTCTCACCACTAGACGTAGGGATGAACATTTCAAATATTTTCAACAGTTGAATAACGTTATTCATGTTCAATCATAGATGCCCGTGTGCAGGTGGGTCATCGAACCGACTGAACTGTTTGAGAAACAAAAACGGTGACTTGTGACGGCTAAAATTAGCATCCTGTGCCAATACCAAACGTAGCATTAGACAGCAGATTGGCCAAATGTGAGTCCTCATTTGGTCTGGGGAGTCTGGGAAGGAGCAGGAGGGGAAACAACACACTACAGGGGCAGCTGGTGGCGTAACGGTAGGGTGATCAGAAGGTCGCAGGTTCGAATTCAGGGCTACCACCAAGTACCACTGAGGTACTCATGAGCAAGGTACCATCCCCCAAGCACTGTTCCCCGGGCGCTTATTAGCTGCCCGCTGCTTCTTCACGGCTGGGTTAAATGAAGAGGTCACGTTTTGTGGTGGTGCACTGTGTGCTGTGCTGTGTTCACAATGATCAAAATAATCACTCACTTTCAGTAGTTTGACATTGACTGCAGTACCAGTTTTGACCACAATATTATACTGCATATAGCTCCTTTAGCTTGTCAAACATATTATCACGGGAGTTAATATTAAAAAGTTTTATGCATTCCTTTACATACAGTGTTTATAAATGTAGAGTCAAGTATAGACACTGTATGTCTAAGAAATGTATGCATCCTCCAAACCTCTCCTTCTGGGAATAGACTTCAGATAATTAGAAGAAGCAGGGAAACAAGACGTTTTTCTCCCCAGTTATTTTCTGTTCTGCCAAATGAACAAGTCTCTGGATTCTTCACTTCAACATGAGCCACATAAAAGGCAGCACTTTCAGACACTTCTAACTACTCATGATGTATGCACCGTAATTACAAGCAATATGACCTATAATTAAAATACACAGCCATACATTACAGCTTTATTTCCACCTATTTATACTTGTACTGTAGTGGAGCTACTAGGGGCAGTTAGAGAGTTCTGAAAGTCGCCTGTTCGAATCTCGGACCTGTAAAGGTACCACTGAGGTGCTCGTGAGCAAGGTACCGTCCCCATGCACTGCTCCCCAGGCGCTGCCCATGTCAGCTGCTCACTGCTCCTTCACGGATGGGTCAAATGCAGAAGTCACATTGGTGTGTAGTGTAGGGCTGTGCGATATGGACAAAAGAAACCTATCACGATTTTCTTGAACAATATTGCGATTTTGATACACACAGACATGTCTTACAGTGTGAATATGAAACATTTTTCCAAAGGAAAACAATTAGATCTTTATCACAGACCTGTAACATGTCTCTAAAACAGACATAAGACAAAAAAAAAATCACCTAGTAAAGGTGTAACAAAATGTCTCTAGAACAGACCTATGGCAAAAAGTAAATGTGTGTGTGTGTGTATGTGCGTGTGTGTGTGTGTGAGAAAACAACAACCCAGGCCACCAAAACCCCGCCCCCACACTGCCAAAATCTACGCGCTTTCAAACACGCACGCAGAAATCTCACTCGAGCAAAAAAGCCGCTCGTCGGTGATCTATTTTGTGCGTGAGGACATTTAACAAGTCGAGAGGAAAAAAGACATTCGCGAGAGGAAAAATACAGTTTGTGCGCAATATTTTCACAACCGCGCACTTGATTCCTAATTTTGTGCTCTCGAGTTTCACGTTTTGTGCACGCGAATTTGAAATTTACGCCTGCGATTTTTTTGCCGGCAAGCCATTTTGCTCGCTCTAGTTTTGGGATAGATGTGACGCCATACAAATAGCATACTGCAGGAAAAGTCGGGAGCGCGCAAGAAATCGTGCTGTAAGGCATTTTCACATCGCAATTTCGATACGATTTCAATTAATCGCACAGCCCTAGTGTAGTGCACTGTCTGCTGTGCTGTGTTCATAATGACAAATAATCACTCAATTTCACACACTCACTCACTTTATCCATTCATCCATCCATTATCTGAACAGCTCAATCCCAACTGGGGTCGCGGGGGGACCAGAGCCTATCCCGGGAACCCACGGGCACAAGGCGGGGAACAACCCCGAGCAGGCGCCAACACACCGCAGGGCCTCACTTTACTTTAGTGTTTATTTAAAGCTTCTATACATTTTCCATATAAAAATACAATTCAAACACTTATACCTGACACTGCAGATATAAACGGCATGTGTAAAGGAATGCAGAAACATTTTAAGTATTGACTCCAATGACAAATGTTAAGTGTCTGTTTGAAAAGTGTCTGTTTGACAAGTTAAATGCCTGTTTAGGAGCATCAATTCACTTTCAGTCTAAACTATTCGAATGAGAGCAGTTCCTAATTTCTGTAGATAGACAACCAGAAAGCTGACATTTATGTACTGCAAATCTATTTCTTTACCAGAGTTTATCATATTCAGTTTTCATGAACTTGTTTACCTTGACCCGGTGTGATATGTCAGAAAAATTAGTTGCATTTCCAAATTTCAAGGCAAAGTCTCCCCAAATACAGCATGACCTCTTACTCTCAAAACGACTAAGGGTGCTGGTCCGTTTCAGCCATTAAAGCGAACTCAGATCGATTGGTCAGCATTTTTTACGTATATGTGAATACGCCAAACGAGCTCAGACGCCTCTGAAACGAACACAACTGAGACCACATCGGGAGGTGGTCTCAGTCCGGTTCGCTTTAAGTCCGAGGCACGGTTTGTTTAACTCACGCCTTATCAACACAAAAGCACCCCTGGTTCGCTTCGACCGTTTTTCTCCGAAGTGAAAACTACCCAGAATGCAAAGCAGCAAAGTCCTGAGAGCTCCATAAGAATGAAGTATGAACAGAAAAGGGACTGAGGGCCCATCTGAACTGAAGTGGACCAGAAAGAGAATGGAGTTCCCTTTCAAATGAACTCACAGTGTGAACTTAAAAAGAACTGAGTTCCCTTTTTTGTTGAGTTCCCTTTTTTTACTGAGTTCGGTTCCTTAAAAGAGGACTATATGTGAAAACACCCTGTGACAAATAAAAATGTCTGTACAACGCATGGCAAAGAGCATTCTGCCACATGGGCCATGTGCACTTTACATACAGTAGAGGGCAGCACAGAGCCTCCAAGAGTCAAAAACTTTCCTTTGTCCCCACACAGTTATTTATATATTTAAATACCTATTTATTTAACATCATTTTACCAGTGTTCTCTCTTTCTGTCCTTCCCACAGACTGATTTCTTTTGCTAGCGTTTTTCTACTTTATTCCTTATTGGTTTTAGCAAAATATACATTACTTACACTGTGGATGCTGAACTCACCAGAAAGCAGAAACATAAACAAGTTTCTTATATGAACTGAGTTCAGCATCTTTATTGTAAAAAAACGATAGAGTTCTTCTTCTACGGTATCTACTTTCTCTCCTCCCTCTCTTTTATTTCCATTTTTTTCCTCTCTTTCTCCTCCCCTGTGCTGGGACGACCCCCACAGCACCCCACATTTCTGGTCATGTGAGCAGGAAGTCAGCCAATCTTGTGCTGCCAAGTTGAGGTTGAGCCTGAAGTAGAGATTTAGGACGTTACAGAAGCACATACACACACACACACACACACACACTCACTCACTCTTCCTCCAAAGCGTCTCTTGTGTCCAGCACTCCTGAAGAACAATTGCAGGACTGTGCGGAACATACTCCCTGCTCGTTACAGCTAGAAAGTTTCTCCAACCATAAAGTTTGTACTGAACTGGACTAAAATGTGCCGGCAGACGAAGTTGTACGTGGACACCCTTTATCAGACATGTGAAGCGAGACTCCAAGAAGAAGGAGAAACACACCTAAGTAAAGTCCTAAGTAAAGATTTAGGGCTTAAGGGAAAGGGAAAGAGAGAGATAGCGAGATCAACCTCTATGTTCCAGAAAAAAGTTTCTCTATTGGGTGGGAAAATGTGTGACGTGAAAGTGTGCGTGTTTCCCAAAAGATTTGTTTCCACATCTGGATTCTGGTATGATGTCCCCTTTCCCATAAACGCTGTGTTTGTTAATAAGTGAAGAGGGTGTGTGTGAGTGTGTATTAGATGTGTGTTGATGTAGGAACCTCCCTATCCTCATGCCTCATGACTCATGCAGTCTATGTGGATTTTCCACTGTTAAGATTTCAGAGTTGTGCCCAGTTCCTCTGTCTGGGCATCAACAAAGCACACAAAACACTGCCTCATACAAACTGTTTACTTACACCCTCCATTATTCCACCACAGAAGCATGTACAACAGTATCTAATTAACACTAGCTTTTATGTGCAAACTAGAGCTGGGCAATATGACAAAAATAAAATTTTTGATTATTTTTAACATACAACCAAATTCTGGGGCCAATTTTATTTATAAAACAAAACAGAAATGATTCAAAAAGGTTTTGCTTTTATTTTAACAATATAAAAAAAAGTCGACTTAGAAGTGCAATTGTTCTCTGAGTTATGGTCAATACTTGTAGTTCACAAATATCAAGTCCAAAAAAAAGAAAATAGGGGTGTGACGAGGTCGTGCAATAGTAAAACATGACAATATTTTTTGTTGAAAGGTTTTTCCATTCATTTCCGAACCGCTTTATCCCAACTGTATCCCAGGACCAACAGGCGCAAGGCGGGACCAACCCTGGGCAGGCGCCAGCACACCCACACAATCACACTGACATTCACACATTACAGGGCCAATTTAAAGTCACCAATTAACCTACACTACATGCCTTCGGACTGCGGGAGGAAACTGGAGCACCCGGAGAAAACCTACGTGAACACGGGGAGAGCATGCAAACTCCACACAGAAAGAACCCAGGACCTTCTCGCCGTGAGGCGGCAGCGCTAACCACTGTGCCACCGTGCTGCCCTTGTTGAAAGGTTGTCTCATCGAAATAGTACAGTGTTATTTATGTGCCAAAATGCTGAGCACACAGCGGAAACTTGAACAAAATCTGGCATCTGTATGCGCTCAACTCCACCTTCATGCTTGCTCAACTTGGTACTGCGTTAAAAATATGCCAAAAAAACAGCCAATTACAGGCTTGGAGAAAGCTGGTCGAATGATTTCATCTCCAGTCAGGGGGTTAAAATGGCTCCAAGTTCACATACTGAATACCAATACACATTTTTCCAGTACAACACTTAAAGAAGCAACAAGAAGACGAGTTGTGGGTTATTTGAAGATTTACTGTCATTTTTTCAGCCAGTATCCTAGTCTAATCATATCTGTTAATGATCCATAAATCTTTTCATTTGATTCTTTAATGAGATCAGTTAGAAGTTGGAAGCTGATGCACAGTAACAGGGTAAAGAGAAGCTTGAGGAATCATACAAGAGAGAGTCTGGTCAGTTAATGCACTAAATCCACTGTTTTGATGTTGACTTTTTATGTCTTTCAGTCAAACAAAAGGTCAAATGTATTCAAGCCAAATGTTTCATCATTGAAGTTTTCTTTAAAATAGAGTTAAAATCTCCTCTATTCTCATTCTTATGAGCACAATCTCGTTTCCCGTCTAAAGCCTAAAATATATACAGTATATATATACACAGTACTGCGCAAAAGTTTTAGGCAGGTGTGAAAAATGCTGTCAACAAAGAATGCTTTCAAAAATGGAAGTGTTAATCTTTTATTTTCATCAATTAACAAAATGCAGTGAATGAACAAAAGAGAAATCTAAATCAAATCAATATTTGGTGTGACCACCCTTTGCCTTCAAAACAGCATCAATTCTTCTAGGTACACTTGCACACAGTTTTTGAAGGAACTCGGCTGGTAGGTTGTTCCAAACATCCTATAATCCAATAATCCTGCCAAAATAATATAATGACTATAATCCTACAAAATCCCTGACTTTGTGCAAGTGTACCTATAAGAATTGATGCTGGTTTGAAGGCAGAAGGTAGTAACACCAAATATTGATTTGATTTAGATTTTTCTTTTGTTCGCTCACTTTGCATTTTGTAAATTGATAAAATAAACAATCATTATTTATATTTCTGAAAAGCATTCTTGTTTACAGCATTTTTTCACACCTGCCTAAAAATCTTTGCACAGTACTGTATATATATATATATATGTATATTAAAATATATATGGTATAATATATATATATATATATATATACACACATATATATATGAATGGCTGTCTAAGGTAATTTTATTACACAGTTGCTTTTATACATGTACAAAGTGTGATGAGACATATATATATATATATATATATATATATATATATATATATATATATATATTTATATTTATATATATATATATATATATATATATATATATATATATATATATATAAGATAAATAAAGTGTATATTCAAGCAAAAAACTAATAAAAGCGCCTCCTCAGAAAGGCCTTTTAAATAACTTGATAAAGTAAACTAAATCAAACATGACGTATATTAATGGTGTTTAAAGGTTTTATTTCAGGAACAGAAGACTTGACCACAGGTAATGCTGTCATAACAGCTCACAGGGTTTTCAGTGGTAAATAAAAACAATGTAAATCACAATTTTCATTTTACACAATTCATCTAAAACCAAACATTCTAATTAACTGATTAAACTGATTCATCACCCATCTCTAGTGCAAACCCCAGTAAAAAAAAAAGCAAAACAAACAAGCAGGAAAACAGCGAAGAGGGGAACGCAAATGCATGAAATCAGGTAATGGAAAAGTGTTCAGCACAAAACGTTTAACGCTCTGGAGGAAATGTGACATTGGAGACGTTTGGGATCAGATCAGCATTTTCAGGGTGTGGTGAAGGAGATGCAACTGGTGTTGAGCTAATGTGAGCTGCAGCTCAGAACACAGCAGCTCCACCCAAACTCAGAACTTTAGAGTTGCTGTGGCAACCAGACGGCGGGGGCTGGAAACGAAAAGTGAGATGGATGTAGAGCTGGAGGAGAGAAAGAGAGAGAGAGCGGGAGAGAGAAAGAGAGGTGCAGGAAGGTGGAAAGGATAAGTAGAGGAAACAGACAGAATAAGGGAGAGGAGAAAGAAAGAAACAGAGGGACATGGTGAGAGTGGGGGCAGAAAAAGAGAGAGGGGGAGAGAGAGAGAGAGAGAGAGAGAGAGATGAGGAAGGAGAATGGGGATGAAGAGAGTGAAAGACAGACAAAAAAAGAGGACAAATGAGAGAGAGAGAGAGAGAGAGAGAGAGAGTGGGGGCAGGAGAAACAGAGAGAGAAAGGAAGGGGAAAGACAGAAATATAGAGACAGGTGAGAGTGGAGGAGGGGGGCGGTAAAAGAGAGATATGAAAAGATAGAGTGTGCAGAGAATAAGAGAGGAAAGGAGGGGAGTGAAAGACAAAAAAAGAAGGACAGGTGAGAGTGGGGGAGCAGCAAAAGAGGGATGAAAAGATATAGGGGCAGAGGAAGGAAGGGAGAAAGAGAGGGAACAGAGAGAAGAAAGGAGGGCTGAAAAAAGGAATGAATGGAGAGAGAGAGAGAGAGAGAGAGAGAGAGAGAGAGATAGATAGATAGATAGATAGATAGATAGATAGATAGATAGATAGAGAGCAGAAAAAATGGAGGAAGGAGAGAACAGAGAAGAAGAAGACAGGAATGAATAACCAAAAGAGAGGCAAGTGGTGGCGGAAGTGCAGCAAAAGATAGAGATAAAAAGATAGACAGAGACAGAGAAAGGGGAGAAAGAAAGACTGGAACAGAGAAGAAAAGAGGGATGAAATAAATAAATAGAGGGATAGGGAGAGAGACACAGACAGAGGGATACAGAGAAAGAGAGACAATGAGATGAAAAGTGAGAGAGTTAAGAAAGTAATAACCTGACGGGCGAGTCTGATGAACAGATTTTAGCAGAAATTAGATGCGGCACAGTTTACGGAGCCCGACACATCCTCCAACTCCAGCAGTGTCACACCTTTAATTACAACACTACATCTCAAACACTCCACATGTGTGGTGCAGAACCTACATTACAGGACCAACATCCTTCTCAAACCTCCGACAACTGCACACTGAGACTGTCAGCAGTGATTGACAAACAGATTTGTGAAGGACGCAGCGTTGCTATGTAATTTAATGACACCAGTGTTCCACTGCATACAAATCGTGTTTTTAAAATAAAACCACAGCTGCAATCTCCTTTTAAATGGCACATTTTTTCAGCTCCAAGTTGAAAAATTCATAAAAATGCAAATGTGAGATGAAAAGCTAAAATGTGATTATTGTTACTTAAAAACGGAAATCTTTGTGCTTAACTTAAGGAAAAAAATATATTGCTGCATTCCTCCGGAGTCGGGTTTGATTAAAATTCAGGCCTTTGCACAACAGGAGGTACTGTGCCAGCAGCCGTACCACCTGCAGTTCAGACTGGGGAGCCCTTCTGAAGTTAAGCATGCTTGGCTCTGAAAAATACTTGAATGGGTGAGCATCTACTTTAGCTGCTTGCTACAGCTTAGCTGACGCTCAGAGCTCAGGAAAGATCCATGTGCATGTCTCTAAAAGACGTGAGGAGGAATCCAGAGTTTCAGCTACAATTAAGCACCGTGACCTTTTCAAATCCTAATCATCCCCAATCTCTATCTGATGAATTCTCTGCTGCCTCTTCAGCACCTTAGCTAATGTGTGGTGAAAGTCTTGGTGCAGAATGGCAGAATTGGTGCTGAAGTGGAGAAGCACTGTCTCGGTAAAGTTCACTGGCGTCTGGAAAAATGTAATGTTCATTGATCTGATTCGTTCGTAGTGAATGGAAGGCCGGATAAACAGCGAGGTTTACATTAAGGATGTAACGTTACATCCATTTACAAGAATGTATCGGTTCAATGTTCAACAATCCAAAATTGTGCAGCAGATGCCGCATCACAGCAAGAAGGTCCTGGGTTCGATCGCCGGGTCGGCCGTGGGGGCCTTCTGCTCGGCTGGGTTTCTTCTAGGTGCTCTTCCCACAGTCCAAACTCTAAATTGACCCCAAAAGGTGCAAATGAGGGTGTGACTGTGTGAGTGTGCGTGCGCCCAGCGGCGTGTTGGCGCCTGCCCAGGGTTGTTCCCTGCTTTGTGCCTGTAGTTCCCAGGATAGGCTCTGGTGCCCCCGCGACCCCAGTTGGGATTAAGCAGTTCGAATAATGAATGAACGAATGAATGAATGAATGAACATGTGGATAAAGATGTGACTGTGGTAAGCCCTAACAAGAACAGCCAAAAGGAGAGGAAGAGGAGGAAGAAGAAGAAGATGAAGAAGAAGAAGCAGAGAGTGTGCCTGGGATTGTAGGTAAGTTACTGCCTTTTGGAGCCTGGAACGTGCAGCACATTGATGATAAGTAGACATTATACTGTATGAGTGGCTCAGCTCACCAATAAAACATCACCAATTGACACAAAACTCAGACTTGACATTTTCAAAATCAGGCCTTGTAACATCACCACCTTGTGAAGCAGCAAGACCGAAGAGACTCAAATTTTCAGACGCATTTAGGCTACAGGCAAACCCTCACAAACCAGCTCTCTGATTTAATACATTCATGAAATATTCGAGCATGAATTCTGATCAGCTCCTTTAAGGTGAACTCTACCCGTCAACACTCAGTCAGTGGGGGTTCCACCGTAGGGTTCTCATGGATTGGAGGGGAATCCATTCCTCAAAGAAAATTGATTTTACTACCATGGGGCTGCAGCTTTCAATGATCTAGCACTAGGATGCAAATAAAGTTTCTTCAGAACGACCAGCTCCAGGGTGTGGTACTGGGCCCCCTCCCAACTCTTGCTGTCACATTACAACGCACAACAGCTTTGAAAAAGTGTAGTCATTTCTACACACTGTTGTCGTGTATAATTAACAGAAAAATACGAAATGTCAAACAGAACCCTCTGTGGCCCCATTCTATTTTGATACACAACAATGACGTCTCAAAGTCTGCTGAGATTGAGTTTGAGTTTGTAGCCTGGTTAAAGTTTCTGGTCTGCTGACAGCAGCGTAAACAAGAGCGTAGTAAATCAACACAACACAATATCCTAATGCACAGAACTTCATTAAACCACAAATGTCAGGGTGGACGGACTAGAGGACCACAAATCCCAGCTGCTCTGGCATTTCATTCTCCTTCTCCTGTCAGTTATTTTTAGAATTACAGCTACAGCCACAGGCCAGTAGAATTGTGGGCTCTGAGGTCTTTCCTTCAGTGTATTGGGTTCGGAAATATTGACACACCAACACATATATGCATCAAAATACATACACAGCAGTGTGAACTCGGTTGCTACTGTTTATCCTGTGGGCTGTTCTGGCTGAGAAAGAGGATGATGGAATGACTGAGGAAGGGAGGAATGAAGCGAGCGAGCAGGAACGAGGGAGAGAGAGTCAGAGAGCAAACATCCCCCTTGGAGAAGAGTAGTGGAATGTGGGACAGAGTCTGAGTCTGGATTTAGGACTAGAGAAAAAAGTCTTCATTTCCAACCACAAACTTGCTAGACATCATACAAATTTACATAATCATAACCTGCATGGTGCCCCCATGGTGGCGCAGTGGTTAGCGTTGCCGCCTCACAGCGAGCAGGTCCTGGGTTCGAACCCTGGGGACGGCTGTAGGGTCTTTCTGTGTGGAGTTTGCATGGGTTTTCTCCGGGTGCTCCGGTTTCCTCCCGCAGTCCAAAGGCATGGAATGTAGGTTCATTGGTGACTCTAAATTGGCCCTGTAATGTGATTATGTGAGTGTGTGTGCCCTGCCCTGTCAAGGGTTGGTCCCTGTCTTGCGCCCGTAAGTTCCCAGGATAGGCTCCGGTCCCCCCCACAACCCCAGTTGGGATAAAGCGGTTTGGAAAATGAATGAATGAATGATAGTCTGCATGATATAAACGGGCTGTGAGTTTTCATCTTCATCTTCATCTTTCATATTCGAAAGAATAAGTACAAAGGTAATTTCTATAGATAGCACCAAGTAAAGAAAACATCAAGTACAGCAGCATGGCTTTAAAAACTCAAGTGTAGTGCTAATGAGGGATGAACCATTCTGATACTAATGTTGTGGGAAAGGTAGTGCTTGTGCCAGGCACGTCCAAAGTCCGAGGTGGGATTTTATACAGCCCGCACCTTCTGTCTTAAAATGTATAGTGTTAGTTTGTGCCAAAATACTGAGCACGCAGTGGAACATTCACGAGCAAAATCTCTTGTCTTTTCACGCTCAACTCAACTTGCATGTCAAAGTCAAAGTAAACTTTATTGTCATCTCTGCTATATACTGTACAGATATAGAGAGAGACGATATGAGGGCTAATAGAATAAACAATATATAAATATAATACAAAATATACACTTTAAACTAGAAATGGAGTATTAAATATAAAATATAAACTTTAACCTAGAACTAGAAATAGAAGCAGAAAGGGAGACAGTTTGGATGCAGTATTAACCTACAAAAGTGGGAACTGACTTTTACACTGAATGTGCATGAGGTTAGTAACAGTTCCAATATGAAAAATTCTATATCCAGTCTATTAATAAAACAGTATCTCTTAAAAAAGTCGGACTAACATTTAAGTTTGTGCAGATATTATAACAGCAGTGGAGAGCTAGAGTCTGTGCGATACTTTTCAGTAATTTGTGCAGATACGGATACAGATACAGTGCTCAAAGTCTAGGCAGAGCTGAAGTGCAGGCAGTGTGTGAGAAATCTTTAATTAACTAAATTGTGTGTTTGTCAGACTTACTGAATGCCAATTTACTGTGACTCGACTCTGCCTTTATGATTTATCAGCATCAGTAGATATAAGCATTAAAAACATCTAATATCGACATTGGCCGATAATTCCCATGTCGTGCATTCCTATTATTTGTACTATTTGTTTGGATTGTTTAATTTAAATAGTTTTAGCTGCATTAGTTTGTGACTTTGCTATTCAATGTTTATATTTTGTTCTCATTTGATATAGTGAATATCATTTCATGTGCTTTAACTTGTAATTTATTAATATATAATTCAGTAAAATTAGATATTCGGGCATTCCTTACATTTTACATCACAAAGTTAGGAAAACAATGTTTGATAGAACAGCTTGATATAAAAGAGACAAAAGAATGATCCCAGTCTCTTCTCCACAGAGAGACATGCAACCTTTTGAAGAATCTCTTGCTGTGGGCTGATTTCGGATCTGTGCATCTCTACTTACACATCCTAAATTCAGTGAGGGCCGAGTTTGGCTTTTTTAAGAAGTCATTGTCGTGTTCTTGAGGATGAAATGTTTTAAGGAGCTCTGCTCTTCTCTTCCTCATCATCTCCACTTCTTTAGCAGCACATTATGGTAATGTAATTAATGAAACTGAATTGCTATTCTCCATCAAGTGGTACCCAAAGCCCAGGGATCTGTATCAGGGACTGAAAAAGATGCCCTGCTATTAAATTCATCCTGAATAAAAGTGATAGCAACCCATAAACATTAAAAGCTGTGTTACTGTCTAGAAAACTGCTCTTGGGTGATCCTTGAGCTGCTACTAGTTCAGTGACTGAGGTGTCACTGAACTGGCGACACTCGATTCTGAGTTGATGGTGTGTTAATGGTGTCTCTCCTGAGGCTCTAGTCCAGCCATGCAGCCACATTACACTGGGTCTATATCTGTACTGCTTTTCCAGATATTAGCCTGACTGAATGAAAGGTATAAGCAGTTGTAAAAGCATTAAAAAGTCATTAGGAATGTAAAAAATAACATTAACTGTAATTGTTGCTAGCGGCAAGCCACTAACCGCAAGTCACTAACCACAATTGATCATCGTGGTGCAGCTCTATTGGAATCCCTCCGAACACTGTGAACCAAAGTAATGAAAGAGAGGAAAAGGGGGAGAGAGAGAGAGATTATTCAGGCAATCGACCGAATGGACTGAATGCAAGTGGGGGAAAGTGTCTGAAATTAACCAGATAAATTGGTTTTTAAAAAATGAAAAGAACTGAAAAGCCCTGAACAAATTTCAAACAAACCCACACTTCAGATCCATGTTCATGGGCAGCTAAATTCTGTAAACATATACTATTAAAGAATAACTGTTTTCTTAAGACAGATTCCCTGATTCATTTTAATATACTGGTTCATTTCATGTTTCCGGTCTCGGTTTATATGTGTAAATTAAGGGTCGACCGACTATCGGCCAAGCTGGTATTTTGCCGATTATCAGTATCTGTGTTTAATTTTGACCATCGCCGATATTAAGTAATTACAGTTTCTGCGGCTCCTCTGCCGTCTCTTCTCTCTGTGCCGTTTGCTTGCGACTCGCTGCTTCATTTAATGTCCCGCCCACAACAGTCTCTGATTGGTTATATGTCACACAATTGGCAGCCAATCAATGCTGGAGCCTTGTTGCCCCTCACACCACACACACACACACACACACACGAGTGCAGGGTGCAGCACCGAGGAAGAGAAGGGGGGAGCGGAAAGTTTCAGCTGAGCTTGGTTTTCGTAAAATCCAAAATTTTGACAGAGATTTTTTTTCTTTTTTATATCGGTTCCAAATATCGGTTCTCGGCCCCGTTAACTAGCAATAATCTGTATTGACCCTGAAAAACCAATATCGGTCAACCTCTAACGTAAATTACCCTGACGTGTTGCGTGTATTTAAGCCTGTTTCTATCCTGTGATCTCCTCTTGCGCCGGTTTGTCTGTCTTGGGGGAGGTTTGTAGTGTAACATCACAGGTTAGGGAGTTTGCACGTGATCAGAAGGTTGCTGGTTTGAATCCTGGACTGGTAAAGGTACTCATGAACAGGGGTGGAAATAACGAATTACAAATACTCACGTTACTGTAATTAAGTAGATTTTTTGGGTACTTGTACTTTTATGAATAGTTTTTCAAGTGTGTAATTTTACTCGTACTTGAGTACAATTTACACCATGTAATCTACTTCGCTACTTATAAAATCAAAAGTCGCTACTGAGTACGCCCACAATTTGAATTAATATTCAAACCTTTCATCTGCATCTTTGCAGCCAATAAGGCTGTGCAATCGCGACCGCGCCAATTAATCTATGACGTAAGCAAAGAATAAACTCCGCTGCAGCAGCAGGCACAGGTGTCTGGAGGTACTACACAGTGGAGTACAAACTCATTTATAGACTGAAGATTTGGAGACAAAGAAGCCAAAATGGAGCCAAACGAAGCCGGATAGACTCTGTTCATTTAGAAAACCAGCTCTTGCTGAAACTGAACAAAATGTTCAGGAAGTGAAATGTGACAGAAATGCTATTATGTCTAAGAATTTAAGACACTTACCTGCCTGTTGTTCGCATTGTATTGGGAAAAGTTTAAACTGTTCTATAAACTGTTCAAAAACATTTTTGTTATTGTTTTAACAAACAAAATCCCTGCTTTATATCTACATTTATTTACAAAACAAATTGCCTTTCTGTACCTTGTTCATCTGAGAAATGTGCTTTGAACGTAGATATTTTATACTGGTGAATCGAATCGAATGCCTGCTATTGACGACGCAATAAAACATCCATCGGTTAAAAAGTAATTAATACTCTGAGTAGTTTTTGAGAAGAGTACTTTGTACTTTTACTCAAGTATTTTTTTTAACACCAGTACTTTTACTTGTACTTGAGTACATTTTAACCAATGTAACAGTACCTGTACTTGAGTACAAATTTCCAGTACTCTTTCCACCTCTGCTCATAAGCAAAGCACCGTCACCAAGCACTGCTCTCCACTGCTCCTTCACGGATGGGTCAAATACAGAGGTCACATTTTCGTTGTGGTGCTCTGTGTGCTGTGCTGTGGTGTGTTCCCAATGACAAATAGTTACTCACTTTCATCTTCCTCTGTGAAATATATGACACCACAAAAAGTGTGTTTAGTTCAACAAAACACTTTCTTCTGCAGGTAGTAGGGCTGGACTACTGATCTAACATTAATCAAAACCCACATTCAGAACCTTATATAGAACCCTATAGAAATAAAATGTTCAGTTAATCATGACGCTGATTTGAGGTCATACCGCGCAGCCCTAACATGTGGCATCGAGTGTGTTTAAGACTAAGCTGACATTTCCAGCTGAGCCACTATATAATAGAAGGCCTGACAGAATGATGGTCCACAGTTTGGGTTCAGGCTCCATCTCTCTCTCTCTTTTTCTGTCTACACAGTGTCAGCCCTCACGAGACTTTGCTACGGCCTCCGGAAACAGAAGCAGACAATCAGACAAACTCCAGCGCTTTCTGAGGCCGAAGTCGGGAAGAAGGGAGGGTAGTGCAGGACAGAGTCAGGGGACTGATGAAAGACAAAAGAGAGTGAGGGAAGGATAGATCAGGGAGGCAAGGAAAGAGAAATAAGCAAGTAGAAAAAAAAGATGTGTGTTTAAAAGAGAGATGCAATGTCTTATTGTGTGTCTTTTACAATAAGACAGTTTGTGAAACTTCATTCATTCATTAACCGAAGCGCAGAATCACTATCGGGGACCGGAGTCTATCCCGGGAAACTATGGGAGCAAGGTGGGATGGACCAACCCTGGACAGACGCCAAAAGAGCGCAGGGCACGTACACACACACTCCCACCTTACGGGGCCAATTTAGAGTCAACAATAACACCATAGTGCAGCATTTCTCAATCCCAGTCCTCACGGACCACCGCTCTGCACAGATTCGACATTCCCAACCCACAGCACAGCTGATGCTACTGCTTAGCTAATTAGCAACGTAGGACCAGTGTGTGACAGTGCAGGAAATATTGAATATGTGCAGAGTGGTGGGCCGCGAGGACTGGGATTGAGAAAAGTTGCCATAAAGTGCATGCTTTTGGACTGTGGGAGGAATGCACACACCACACAGAAAGGCCCTCTGACCGACCCGGGGTTCGAATCCAGGACCTTCTCGCTGTGAGGCGGCAGCACTAACCACTGCGCCACGGTGCCGCCCGGAAACTTCATTCCTGCTGGATATTTCACTGTCCACTGTAAGTGGTATTATTGTCAAATTGAAATGTTTAGGGACACCAGCAACTCAGTCATGAAGGGGAAGACTGTGTAAAGTCTGACTTGTGGTGGGATGCCCATGTTAAGTACATGATCTCAAAGGTGCGTCCCAAAATATACTATCTTTGTGTTGCAAAAAGAGCGGGTCTCCCTTGTGATGTTTTATTGCAAGTATACTTGACTTTCATACGGCCAATTCTTGAGTATGCCAGCCCAGTATGGGGTGGCCTATCTAAAGGTCTCTCTGAGGAGTTAGAGAGGATCCAAAAGCGATGCTGTCGGATAATAGGCCTCCCTACTTCAACTCTTCCAGCATTGAGTGAGAGGCGTGAGGAAGCCACCTTACACACTTTTACTAAAATACTCAAGGACAGTTCATCACCATTGCACTGTTTCCTACCTATGGCTCCAACACATACTTATTTTCTCCGGCGGCACAAGACATATGTTGTATCCAGGAGCAACGCCAAACGTCATGAACTATCCTTTATTCCCCGTGCTCTAAAATTAGTGTATAGACAACTTACAGGTTCTTGATTAGGCTACTTTTTCTGTGATTCTGTGTTATTTATTTTGATGTACATGTTATTGTATTGTATGTATTTTGTTATTTTTTATCAAGTAATGACTGTTTTTGGAGAATGTGTATGTTTGACACATTTCAGGGTTTTGTGTTGCAATATCCTGTCATGTCAAATTTTAAATAAACCAAACCAAACCAAACCAAAGTTGTGACAGGTGTGTTATAGTCACCAACGCTCTGCTGATTCCATAGCTGAAGACTTCCAAACTTCCACTGGCATTTATGTGAGCAAAGAGGCTGTGCAGGGAGTTTAATGGAATGGGTTTCCACGGCCAAGCAGCTGCATGTAAGCCTCACATTACCAAGTCCAAATCCAAGTGTCGGATGTAGTGCGTGTAAATAACACTGTCACAGGACTGTGGAGCGGTGTAAAGATTCTCTGCAGTGATGGATCACGCTTCTCTGTTTGGCAGTCAGTTTGGTGAGTTTGGTTTTGGCGGATGCTGGGTGAACGTTACCTGTGTGACTTCATTGTGCCAACTATAAGTTTGACAATCTTAATGCTTCACTATTCCAAGACATTTTGGACGATGCTGTGCTTCCAACTTTGTGGACACAGTTTGGAGAAGGCCCTCTTCTCTTCCTGCACGACTGTTCCCCAGTGCACGAAGCAAGGTCCAAAAAGACATGTGTTGGATGAGTTGTCCAACATCAGTGCCTGACTTCATAAATGCTCTATAGCTCGGCCACCGCGCCGCGGACCCGTACTGGGCTGTGGATCATTTTGTGCCAAGACGCAAAGAATGAATAAATGCTTCTTTCAAAAAAATGCATCATTTTTTTTTATTGATCACTGCAGTCCACAGGGTGTTGGGGCAGCTGGGAGTTGGCACAGTGATTGGAAGTTCGCCAGTTCGAATCTCAGACTGGGGTATTCATGAGCAGGGTACCGTCCCCAAGCACTGCTTCCCAGGCGGTGCCCATGTCAGCTGCCCACTGCTATTTCACGGACAGATCACATGCAGGGGTCACATTTCAATATGGTGCTGTGCTGTGCTGTGTTCACAACGACAAATAATCACTCACTTTCACTATAATTGGAAAGACCTTCTATCTGTGGCTCACAGGTGGAGGTAAGACAACTAACCTGATGAAAAGGTTAAATATTATGCATTTTATTGTGTTTTGTTACACATCTCAAACCCCCACCAGCCTTCCAAGAAGAGTGGACGCTGTTACAGCTGCAAAGGGAGGACCAACTCTATATTAAAGTCTATGCACTTGAACGCAATGACAATAAAGTTCCTGTTGTGTGTTCACGATGACAAATAATCGCTCACACGCAGTCACTCTACCTGTTGGTGAAGTGGTCCTAATACTTAAGCTAGCGCTTCAATCGTAAGCGTATAACACATTTCCTGAGCCTTCTCCTTGCTGAGCAGATTGTTTCTTTTAAGCCTGAGAGTTTTCACTTTCAGCAAATGAATAAAACTTGTCACACCTTCGTCATTTTTCAGGGTCGGTTGCGGATGAGTGGGAAGGAGGTCTGAGGTAGCAGCTGTCAATAAAGGAAACCAGTATAAATCACCACTGATTATGCTTCATTTTTTCTACTATAGGTCAGTGAACAGTTGTCAGTTCAAAGATTAATATGTGGTTTGATAATAAGATATTGATTCAACTTCTGACATTTGGCTGTCAGAGCAACAAACAAGCAAACAAACACACCCAGGGCTGGAGAAAATGCAGAATAATTACAGAGCAAATTAATCTAATGATGTTGACAACTGCTTCGGCAAAAATAGCATAGATATTTCTTCGCTTCTCGCAGAGTGAATGATTTTTTTTATACTCCAACACTTAACAATCCCAGTTCTTACAGGTTTCCTCGTCTTCTACTTTGTCATTTCTCTAAATAACTTTCTCCCTCTGATTAATGCCACTCTCCTCTCATAAGCCGCCAGAACCATTTCTATTCTGACGTGGTTTTTTCTCTACCTTTCCCTCGCTATTTTTTCCACTCAGCTCCTGACAGTAATTTCCTCGCTCTCTCCTCTCCTCTCCTCCGCACCTTTCACACTCATTCTCAGTCTTGATAACTTTTTTCGCATCTCAGCTGAACATTTTAAATTGGACCCGAGAGAGAGAGAGAGAGAGATCATGACGATCCGCACTACTGACCAACAGCATTCTGAAAAGAAAGTGGTCAGGAGGAAGTGGAGGTGACCAGACAGCTGTTCAGACAGACAGATGGACAGATAGAGACAGAGAGAGAGAAGAACGGCACCTAACAACAGATGGCAGCCCAGTAAGAGCAGCGACATGTCATTAGCAGCCTATAGTTTGTAAGTGTGCTTCAACCCTATGTATCAATTTATATAATTATGACCACTTTCGGACAAAAATTCACACATGAAACTTCTGTGCTTGAATGAAAACAAAAAAAAAAATTCCAATATTTGTATGTTATATACAGTACATGTTATATACATTCCAGATGAATACCACAGTAATCTGCCCGAGAGAGTGCCGAGAGCGTGCAAAGCTGTCCTCAAAGCAAAACGGGCACTAAAATATAAAGCGTATTCTAGTTTGTTTAATATTGTTTACTGCATTGTTTTTATATAGTTCTGATGTCTTCAAGATTAATCGACAACAGAGAAAATAATAAATACAAAGAAAAACACTAAATGAGAAGGTACAGTAAGTCCAAAACTTTCACTGGCGGTAATGTTCTATAATACGTACATTTGATATTTTTAAGCAAATTTTATGATGGTCATTATGAACACACCACAGCACAACAAAATGTGACCTCTGCATTTAACTCATCCCTGAAGAAACAGTGGGCAGCTTTGGCAGCGTCCGGGGAGCAGTGAGTCCCCAAGCACTGCTCTCCTTTGCGCAAGAGTACTACCTCAGTGGTACCGGTAAGGCTCAGGACTTGAACCGGCAACCTTCTGATCATGGGGCCTAACTCCCTAACCGTTTTCATTTTTGTTGTCTTATACGGATCTTGCGAGATTTATGAAAACCATATGGGAATGATGGTGAAGATGACGGTGAAGATTTCATCTAGAGCTGCTGTGGCAAAGTGGACATAGTCGAGGGCATTATGATTTCTAAAATGCCTCAACAAATAACCCTAACCCTTCAAGATAATTATGCAGCCGCGCTGGGAATGATGTTGCTCTGACTTCGTTGTTGGAGAGATTCAGTCTCAAGATTTGCAAAGCCCCAAGACCTCCAAAGAATGTTCAGAAAACAAAAAGGTGTTTTGTTCACTCTGTAAAGCTTCAATGGCCACAGCAGCAGCGCCACACACACACACCAGAAAAGACAAAATCACAGTGAAGTGTTTCTACTTATGCATGGTTATTAAATTCTCATTAACAGGAGTTCTTTTTCAAATCTTGTCACTGTAGTTGGTAAACACACGCATTTTTTAAAGCCGTGACTTGTTTATCTGCTACGTTAAATTTCCATTAAATCAGTGTTTGAAGAATATGTTTGGGCCGGAATCTGAACATAATTAGACACTGATTGGTGGTTTCAGTGTTTGTCTTGTGCACATTGTAACGTCACTTAATATTGAACAGGTGGTTTATTTTTTAATAAAAGATGAGATGCTAAGGAATGAAAATAGTCTATTGTTTTACTTTTTGTGATTTGATATGAATGGAAATGCTTGGAAGTTAAATCAGCATATGATACTGCCTCATTTCGACTGCTGCCTCCTGAACTTAATGGAATCGTGACATTATCGTAGCAGACCTTGTGATATTGGCAGACAGTGAATCATTGTACTTTAATTTAGGGCTGGGCGATATGGCATAAAAATAATATCGCAATATCTTTAAGCTATATCACGATACACAATATATATCTCAATACCTTGAAATTTCCTCTAAATCACTGTATAAATGATAAATACGGCCCTATGTTGCAAAAAATGACACCAATATAATGAATTCAGCCAAAGTTTAACATAGTAAATGCTTTTATTTTAAACCAAAGTATAATATAGCAAACTTTATAATTTTTATATTGGGGACAGACAGGTGGGCAAGGGAAGCCATTGATTACGTGCTTATTAAACGTGTAAGACCTAACTATCAAATTATAATTATAAGGTCGATAAACTATAACTTGCGTTTAACCTACCTGCCGCTGTTCCTCTTCCTCCGTCATCTTTGTTTTTTCTGTAAAAACTGTCTGTAGTGTGCAGTCAATCACAAAACCAGGAGCCATCGGCCAATAGGATTTGCAGGTAGAAACTGCCAAAACCCCGCCCCAAAACTGACAAAACCCGCCCCTTTCAAACCGCGCGCGTAGAAATCTCACTTGAGCAAAAAAGTCGCTCGTCGGTAATCTACTTTGCGTGCGAGGACGTTTAACACATCGAGAGGAAAAAAGACATTCGAGAGAGGAATATTATCACATATTATCGTAATATTATCACAACCGCGCACTCGATTCTTAATTTTGTGCTCTTGAGTTTCACATTTTGCGGCAAGCCATTTTGCGCGCTCTAGTTTTGGCATTGGTGTGACGCCGTAGCTTTCTACTTCTTCCTCTTCTTCTGTCACTTTACGGCGGAACGGACGCTTTTATAGTGTACAATGCCACCTGTTGGAATCCTCAATGTTAACAAAAAGTATGCGCGCAAGTATAGTCAGTACAACGCTTGCGTAGCAGGATCTGCAAGCGTACGCATCATGTAGCGTTAAGCATATTTAGACTAAATTCTCTACCATATGAGTTCTCCAGCACGATCACATGATTCTACAGAGGCCTTGTCATCTGACCCTTGCAGTAACCTCCTGAACCTTAACTGATTATTTAAATACTAAAATATTGTGTTCTACACATTCACACACACTAATGAAAGTGAAAGATTATTTGACATTGCGAACACAACACACCACAGTGCAGCACACAGTGCAATACAACGAAATGTGACCTCTGCATTTGACCCATCTGTGAAGGAGCAGTGGGCATCAAACGGTACCTTGCTCATAAGTACCTTTGGGATTTGAACCGTCGACCTTCCGATCACAGCGTGAACGTTTTTCCATTTTATTTTTTCCTGAATTCCGTTTTTTCCATTTTGATTCTTCTGAATTCCGTGTTTTACGTTATAATCATATTTATTCACCTAAAAACTGTCTAATTATGGAGTGGATGGGAAAAAAAGACCAGTGCAATAGAAAAGAATTCACATTAAATGACTGTTATTCAACTTCAACAAAGTGCTGGAGTTCAGCAGAACATCTGCTTTGGTAAAACATTGACCTGTAAACAACAAAAAACACATCAGAAAAACATCAGAAAAACTCACATCAGAACTGATGTGAGTTTTTGACTGTAAGTGGTCGTCACGTGTTCTTGCGGGTGCAGTCCATCGTGTGCTGGCAAAACGTACAAAAGAGTTGTTCTTCCGATTCATAAAAATCTTTTGGGTATTGTTCTGCTCTAAACTTAGCACTGACAGTCGAATTCCGTCATTTTTTTGAGGACATTGGTGTTTCAGCCTCTTGGCCATAGCTGACCGTTGACGTTTCCCCCTCTGTGTCTGTGCGTTTGTGTGTGTGGAAAGCTGAGTCCCACCTCAACAGGTAACACGTGCAGGGGCTGCAGCGGCCAAATTGAGTAGAAACCATTGCTTTGCTTTGCCCGCACACCGATATCAGCGAATTATACGACATTCCGCCTTTTACAACGGATTTCATTTTATTTGTTGAATTCTGCGATTCCGTCCGCGTTTTCTGCATCGCGTAAATCATAGGGCCCTATCATTGCCATCTTCGCTTCAGATTCGTGGAATAAGCAATATGTGAGGCCGCAAAGTGTGTTGTAAAAAGAGCTACACAAATTTAGTATTTAATAACGTTTAAGGAACATAGTAATTATATCATCTATATGAATATCAATCATTTTGATTAATGTACTAATTTGTACATTTCTCAGTAGATCAGCAGTTATTAGCGGCAGCCCTACTTTCATCCTATTTTTTACTGTCCTGACATCACACTGCGGACGAGGGGAAGCTGGGGCTGTAAACATGGCAGGGTTTTATATTCTCTCCTCTCCCTTACAAAAGATCTCTCCTCCAATGAACCCCCATTATGTCCTCCCGGGGGGGTCTTTACAGGCACGCCGAGTGTCTCATCCGCACCGGAAACTCATTTAGGAGAAACCGTCGAAGCCTAACAACTCTCTCACATCTCCCACAGTGCTCATCTAAAACAGTGATCCTAAATCTATTAGTTTAACATCAGATATGATCATAGCATTTGTCATCATCCTTGTCATTTCCACTACGTCACTGGGGCTGTAGTTGTCATCTTTATCGCAGCAAAAGACAAAGTTGCATGCAGACTCATAACGCCGACATGAATAAAACATTAGCTTCCAATTGCATTCCGTGGCAGAAATACACAGCGCATGAAAGATGCACGTTGCACTTTCAAAAAAAAGGAAAAAGGAAAAAGCCAGGTCTGTAAAAGCAAGAACAATAGCCTGGCATGAAACGGGGAGCGCCAGACAAAAAAAAAAACCTCTCGCCCGTGGAGCCAGCGACGTATGACGTCCCGCTGCGAAACGCTGCACTGATTAAACGCAGTACACGCGCTCCGGTCACTCCTCCGAGCCCTTTTCACCCACCTAACGAGCTGCATGAGTTCGAAAAACCCTGCGGCCTTTCCACCAACAGTTCCGCCGCCTTTTTATTTGCCGTTCGCTGTCCTTGTGTCAGAACAATCGTCTCAAGGCCGATTCTCTCCGCCAGGCGCTGCGTGGCAAACACTCGAAGCAATTATAAGCTATCAGAATGAGAACTGTAATTGTTGCATGGTGTTAAAATGAGACGGCCGCATGCGGGGACAGAAACGCTGTGACATTTAAAAGTGTTTGCGTGTGTGTGAGAGAATAGATCTGCTCCCTAATTAAAAAATCCGTCCCGGGGAAGCTGGCGAGAGCTGACGCTATCTCCGAACAAAATGTGTCAAAGCAAACACGTGGCGGATGACTACGAGACCGCCGAACCTCCTGAGAACCCTGCGATCGTCGGAATTAATGCAGTGGTATTAGTTTTAATCGCTTTAATTGTGGGGTTGTATCTCAATGCTCACATTACGAAGAGAAATGCTCTCTCTCTCTCACACACACACACACCACCCTGATCTAAGAGAGTTTCAGTGTAATATCTGCAGTATGGTGTGTTTGTAGCAGGCAGATCTCAGCTATTAGATGACACGATATTGCCGAGTGGCCCTGGTCAGTGTAATAACGGCTTTTAAGATGCAGCTTTTGTTAAGGCTATCTGCAGGTGTGAACAGAGCCTGGACGTATAAGACAGTCACAACACACAGAGGAGCAGAGCATTTTGTGTATTTTGCAAAAGGTGGAAAAATAGGTGAAGAGTGAAGCAGAAAACTGACAAGTGAAACAGACAAGCCAAGACAGAAATGTGACGGTGAAGGTGTTAGAGATGTTCGGTGTGTGAGTATGAGTGTGTGTGAGGAAAGACAAAGAGATGGGGGACAGAACGAGAGAGAATGTGAGCGTATGCATGTGTATATGTTCTGTATATATACTTGGGCATTAAGGTTTTTAGGCATTTGTTGTCAATTTGTTTTAGGCAATCTATCATCATATTTTAAGCATTATATTACAATCCTTTAAAAAGTTAGTTAACGGCTTGAGGCCGAATGCCCCCGGTATCGTGGGCAGAACGGGAAGGCTTTAAATAGACGGTAAACGTAAACAAACGTATGCATGCGGCACATCAACATCACCGATAGAATCTCGTGTAAAAATCTCAAACAAATTCCACCTAAACATAACACAATTCCAACACCAAACACGTGAATAAACAAAGAACAAAAACACTGCGTAGGTCTACGTGGAAGAAATGCGGCTGTAGAATCTATACTACTACGGCTAACCATGCAGACCGTATATCATATGTGACCCTGCACGGCGAAACCAGTTGCTTGTCGCAACTGGCTGAGAAACTTACCCTTTCCATCCTAAAAATGTGACTTTCTTGGGGTGAGGAATTCAATTCCAGCAGAATGTTAAAAGTTTCTGTTTTGACCGCTCTACTTCAATATTTACAGTAAATCCACTGGTTGACTAGCGTGAAGATATTTCTCCGGAATCCATCTCCGTCTCCCGAGTTCAGTTAACCTAACGCAGGTAGGCTGTCCGTGTGGCTGTGAATGCAGCGTGGGCTACCGTAAATACAAACATAACCGCGACCGCACCAAGCGTCTGTGAGTGCTACGTCAATAGTCAACTTCAAAGGCACCTCCCGATGTGGTCTCAGTTCGGTTCGTCTCAGAGGGGTCTGAGTTCGTTTGGTGTGTTCACATATACATAAAAAATGCTGACTAATCGCTTTGAGGGCTGAAACGGACCAAGTGTGAAAACACCCTAAGAGAGGTCAGTGGAAGAACCTCACAAAGACGGCAAGGCATGACTGGGTGTGTGTGACTGAGTTAGTGAGTGTGTGTTTGAGAGAGAGAGCGAGAGAGCAGATGGAGAGAGTAGAGATGAGGTCAGTTCCACACATCCAGATGTCTATTTATGGATGAAGCCGCAACACGCATAAAGTTCCTCACTGCACACACACACACACACACACACAAAATCCTGCACAGAGCTCCAACACTTGCACAAGGGTCTGTAGGCTCCCAAATGAGCCACAACAAACACACTTAAAATAGGGCATTTGCTGTAGTTTCTTCCCGTGAAAGAATGAGAGAGAGAGAGAGAGAGAGAGAGAGAGAGAGAGGGAGATGGAGAGGGAGGGGGAGTAAAGGCAACAGAGGGAAACTGTAAGACCTTTCAAAGTTTCCTTTACACACAACTGCCGGATGCTTCCATTTTCTCCGAAAAACTTGTTTGCTGTAAGTCTTTGTTAGTCTTTGAGTTAAGCATAAAGCAGCCAGGAGAGAGAGAAGAAAACCTCTAACACAATAACGAAGAAAATCTCTCAAAAGAAATAAATTACACTTAAAGCTTTTCTTAAATGTAGTTTTATTGTGAGGAGAGTTTTTAATTTTTCCTTAATTTGTGCCCCCAGCTCAGTTTGATTACTAATCCCCACGCGGGAGGTCGGAACTCAGGGGCTCCAGTGGGAGTTTGTGCTGCATCTTTGCTGCTTGCCTGACACTGTGGGAGGCGGATGAGCTTCCATTAATCCCTCAACACACACACACATACACACAGCGTCCTTTACATATCCATGTCTGCAGAGCAAATGTCACACACCTACGGTGATGTGCTGACATCAGCGACACTGTGTGGAATTTACACCTGTGCATGTGCGTGAGAAGTGTAATGAGTGTGAGGATGCTAATGATGTCAGCAAGTAATGATTCAGCCATATTCTGGTGTTTATAAGTGAGTATGTTCATATAAAAATTTACACTGCAATACTTTTTACTCTGCAAATATACAGTGCTGTGTAAAGGTCTCGAGACATCCATCATTTCCTTGTATTTTGCAGGGAAAATGAGACGACAGGTACAGTGATTTACTGCAACATGTGCAAATTACATGTTAATGCTCCTCCTCAAGACTACAAGAAAATCGGGCTTTTGCACACTACTCTGTATTCTGATGTAAGCAACACTGTATTCCATTTTAACCAAATGAGTTAAACAGCTATTTTTGTAAAGAATGAATCATTTGAGAAATATTGGTGTGACTTTGTAGAGAAGTGCAACGACCAACGCACTGTTAAAATGAATTTACTGAATCAGAATATTCATTTAAAAAATAAAAATGCTAAATATGGGTGGTGATAATAGACCAGGCTTACACTGAGTTAAACCCTAGAAATAAGTTTTCCTTTTGTATCAGTGGGTAAAAGCACTTTGATTTGTTTAGTCTAACTTGATATAGCACATGCTGCGTCTGGACTCACTTATACGGGTGTAAATCAAGTTTCATCATGATATGATATCATAGGCTATCAATTCAACGGACAATGATTCGATGTCTGCCCATATAACAAAGTCTGCTACGATTAGGGGTGGGTATTGGCAAGGACCCCACGATACGATACGTATCGCGATACATGGGTCACGATATGATTATATCAAGGTATATTGCGATACTATACATGTTGTGTTATATTGCCATATTCTACAGTTCACTGAAAATGTAAAAACAGAGCTGAAATGCAAATTGCTGTGTACGATCTGGGTGGTCTTAATCGATCACATTACATTAATAATTCAGCCAAAACAACATCACTCAGAACCGAATTTTTACTTTATTGTCTTTGCATTTTAACACACTGAACTAGTGGACACCAAAAACCAGAAACGTTAAGATAAAGTGCAAAGATTGAAAATAAGAAATTAAAGTGACCAGTCAGAGGCTGCTTGTGGTGCAGGATTCTCCCCCTTAGAAATATAAATTTTTGTAGCTAGAAATCGATATAGTCTATCGTGAAAGGAAATATCGTGATATACTGATGTATCGTTTTTTTTGCACAGCCCTAGCTACGATATGATTTTGATTCAATTTAGTTAAGGAGACTTGACATTTTTATGAAAACCAATTTCCTCTTTTAAAAAAAGTAGACCTCTTGTTTCTGCTGGGGCAGGTGGTAGTTTAATGATTACGGCGTTGACCTTCTCTGGTTGTCGGTTCAAGTCCTGGATTGGTTAAGGTCCCATTGAGGTACTGTCCTCAAGCACTGCTCCCTGCTCTCTGGGAGCTGCTAAAGCTGCCCACTGCTCCTTCTCGAATGGGTCAAATGAAGAGGTAACATTTGGTTGTGGTCAGTGATTTCATTCTGAATTGATGCCATGAGCTTGTAGATAATTGAATCTGTGTATCGCTGTAGAGTGATGTATCGTTAAACCCCTGATTTACACATGCCACGCTCCTGAACGTGAAGTTCCAGCTCTCCTGCCTCACACACTGCAGCTGATCTTCACGAAGGACAAAGACCGTATGCATGTGTGCATCAATGTAGAGCGATATACTGTTACAGCCCTACTAATCAACATGAACGGATCACAATAACAATGCTGAAACGCAATCTTGTGCAGTCCTGTGTGTGTGCTGCTGTGTGTGTGTGTGCGTGCGTGTCTCACAGTCATGTTACAGGTTTCCAGTTCCATGTTAATATCCTCTGCGTGTGAATGTGTGTGTGTGTGTGTATCACAGGTGTTAAATTAGCTGGCCCAGCGGAGGGCTCTTTATAAACACCATTAGCCTTTTCTCTCACTCCTTCACAAGCTCGCTTATATCCGCGCAGCTCATCGATTTCAGCAGAGAACTCGCCGAGATGCACTCTGAGCGGCTCGGCTGGCTAACGAGCTAGCCAATTAGCCCGACGCTTATCGGAAGCGGGGCTGAATTTGTATGCTAACCGCTGGCGTGCCTGAGGGAGCGCTGCTAATAGGAGCTGAGAGGCTGAGAGGTGGAGAGACGGACGCGTTTTAAAAGGGGAGGTTTAGGGCAACGCAGAGCGACTCAACTATAAGGCATGGTATGGATGACAGACAGGCCAGCGGATAATGTTATAGTGTGAGAACAGTCAGAAGTGTTTGATAGACGAACATGCGAACGTGGCATGTGAATGATGATCGACCGGGAGCTAAATACTAATGAGAGGAGAATCTGAAGACAGGAACGCAGCACCAAAGCAGGCAAGGGGAACGTAGAGGCAACATGTCAATTCAATGACTTGGCCAATACTGCAACACACACACACACACACATCCTTGTACTTATATAGTAGTGAGGACCTCCATTGACTTCTATATTACTGTATCTAAATAATACTACACCTAACGCTAAACATAATCCTAACCATAACCTCAGTAACCAAAAGCTAATCTTTCTACACTTTTAGTTTTGCAAATAAACTTGTATTTTTTTTGTAAAAGCAGTTTAAAGAAGTGAGGACCACTAAAAAAGTCCTCACTTCTCAAAAATGTCCTCACGCTGCTGGTTAAAAACTCATTTTGGTCCTCACTAAGTAGCAAGTACAAGAACACACACGTCTCGCTATCTTTGTTAGGTACTTTGGCATACTCATGGGATAATTTCACATGCTCAAGATATCGTCACATGCTCATTATATATTGACACATGCACACAGGATACTTTCACAAGTTCTTTTCATGTGTTTTTTGTGTAATCATGAGAAAATATGTACACAGGATAATTTAATGCGCTCATCACGTTTTTGCATGCTCAAAGGAGGATTTAAAATACGACACATTTTTGCATGTTCTTGGCATATATTCACGTATGTATGTGTATCTGTGACCACATCCTATCGGTCCCGGATGCACAATTTGACATTTACTCCATAGCTCACTTAATGCTCCAGCAGAGAAGGAAGACAATTTTATAGATTTTTGTTAAAGTCAAGAAATGTCACAGTAACCTTTCTGGCGAAACAGGCCATGAGAGGTCAGAATTCAAACGTCTCTTAAAAAGATGTTCGGAAATGATGGGCCAAAGTCAAGCTGCAAGAGCATGAACCATGTCTTTACAGCAAAGAACTAATCTAAAGTCTGGGGAAGTACATTCCATGTCAGCATTTGAAGACAACAAAGCAAATCAAGCGACTGCTTACACAGTCAACACAATCAATACATGAATACTGGAAATTTCTCAAGCAAAAACATCTGACACTCGCTCAAATATACACTATATTGCCAAAAGTATTCGCCCACCTGCCTTTACACGCATATGAACTTAAGTGACATCCCATTCTTAATACATAGGGTTTAATATGACGTCGGCCCACCCTTTGCAGCTATAACAGCTTCCACTCCTCTGGACAAGCTCTCCACAAGGTTTAGGAGTGTGTTTGTGGGAATTTTTGACCATTCTTCCAGAAGCACATTTATGAGGTCAGACACTGATGTTGGACGAGAAGGCCTGGCTCGCAGTCTCCACTCTAATTTATCCCAAAGATGTTCTATCGGCTTGAGGTCAGGACTCTGTGCAGGTTCTTCCACACCAAACTCGCTCATCCAGGTCTTTATGACTCTTGCTTTGTGCACTGGTGCGCAGTCATGTTGGAACAGGAAGGGGCCATCCCCAAACTGTTTCCACAAAGTTGGGAGCATGAAGTTGTCCAAAATCTCCTGGTATGCTGAAGCATTCAGAGTTCCCGTGGCCATGGAAGTGATGGAACACCTGAATTTAATTATTTTGATGGGTGAGTGAATACTTTTGGCAATACAGTGTATATAGTGACTACATTAAATATTCTTGAGCACATGCAAAGCTCGTGTTTATTCTTATCCCTCATTTCCTCACCTCTAGGGGCTCCGTACTTCCATAATGAGTAGATATAAATAATACAGCAACTAATATATTGTTAATAATGCTACACCTAACCCCAGTCTTAACTAGAGATGCACTGTTCCAACTTGTTCAGTTCTGGTACCGATGCCGATACTTATGCTTCGCGTGTCGGCCAATCCCGAGTAACAATCCGATACCTGTTTATAATTAATAACTTGGTCATTTCTCTGTGAGAAGGAGACAGATTCTTCTGTTATGCTTAAGGAAATACTCGACTTAAATACTGTTTTCCTAACTAAAACAAGGTAATAACTACACACCCATATGAACATGCTGAATTTTTTATTCTTAAAATAACATCTCAAAAATAATTCGTTTAAACACAGTTGTGTAATTTTGTGACGGTCCCTAATCCTGTGGCGCTAAAACCATCAGGGACAAAGACATTGCAAGCGAGAGCTGGTGGTGTTAAGGAAATTGAACAGTATAATCATGTGATTTGCTTTTGGGGTTGTAGTGTGATGTGTTGCTTGTTCTGTTCATTGTCATATCAATATGTAGGAATTAGCACGAATGTCGAACAATAAACCAGCTTTACCGTAGAGCCACTGACCATGCGTAACGAACTGTGTGTGCGCACATACGCAAACATAGAAAAACCTACAATTTAATTGAACAGATCGGCTCTATAGACCGGCCCAATGCCATCGATACCCGATCCAGACCGATATCCTATCCACGTGTCGGACCGGTGCATCCCTAGTCTTGGTTTTACAAATAGAAGCTGCACCTTTTCTATAACGGCATTTTTCCCTATAAGAACTGGTGCTGACATTTAAAAAATGTCACAAAACCCTGACAATTCTCAAGCTTTCATATCTTTTATGGTGTAATCAGGTCTTCACAAACACCTAAAACTATACACACACACACAAAGAATTTTAGAGATAAATATAAATATACATACATATAGCACACTTAGCGTCAGACACACAAGAGTTTATAGCCAACAGTGTGACGGAGACATATGGGGTGAACATAAACTAAGATAGAGTGGGAGGAAGAGCGACAGAGAGAGAGAGGGAAGGAGGGAGGGAGAAAGAGAGCTCATTACGCATTCTCCATCTCAAGCTTTTAACCTACGCAGCTCCAGGCCCATTAGCTTAGCAAGCAGGCCTGTCAAACAGAATCTGGGCTATCAGGATGGCGACGGTACAGTGACACTGAGACACAACCTCACACACTTCACTGTTCAAGAGCGTGTGTGTGTGTGAGATGAAATGAGGAGGCAGGCAATATGGCTATATGCAATATGGCATACGTTCCATGTCATCATTTTGCATCTTGGAGTTATGATGGGTGTGTGTGTGTCTTTGTGTGTGTGTGTGTGTGTGTGTGTGCGGCTGACAGATGGATATTCAGCTTGCCTCACTGAAGAATAGAGTGGGGGGAAAATGGAAGCATCATGACACTGACAAGCCAGAGCATCTCAACAACGCTGAAGCAAACACCTGAGGAGCAGCGGAACATTAAGCTGAAGTGTCATGTGGCACACGCTCTTGACACACACCCACACACACCCACAGAAAGACACACACACAAAGACACAGACAGCTTTCTATGTGAACAGATGTTGAGGAATGTTACTGAATAGTGACAAACGGCAGCTGTCGCATACAACCTGAGACGCAACAGAGGAAGCAGTGTTTCAGCTTGTAATAAACTGCAGTGTGTGTGTGTGTGTGTGTGTTGTGGTGTGTGTGTGTGTTTATGAGTGGGTGAGGGTTGCTGACCCAGCAGCAAAACAATACTCTCGCGCTCGTGAGAATCAACCATGTTCGCCCGCTCCTCGTGACACACACACACACAAAGCCAAGAAACAGTATTGCAAAACAACAGGCTTTTTGCAACCGTGCAAAGTGGTTAATGGATAAATGATGTGATATTTTTCCTTCCAACAATTAGCATGTCATTTACTTGTTATTGTTGAATTGATTTTCATTTTTTCGATCTTGCCAAGGTTTCCACAATACACTTTTGCTGAGCTGCTTTTAAAGTGGAACCACAAGTAAAAAGGCTCATTATGGTTCAGCTTGAAACAGTTAAAACGAGCTAAAAACCAACTTGCATGACCAAACTGCTTCTTTCTGCCCTCATTGTGTTTCATGCTGGCCACGAGCAGGGAAACTGGAGCCACCTGCGCTCGCTGAAGGGCTGTGTGTGTGTGTGTGTGTGTTGTGAGATGTTATGAGGATGAAGTCATATGATAATGAGTACCATCTATGCTGTGAACTCATGTCTCCAACTGACTTTCATTATTTCATTTCATTTCTCTTTTTTTCCTGTTATTTTCTCTTTTTCCTCTTCTTCTCTGTAATAACTAGACGTAAATAACACTGCAGCTACACCTAACCCCAGCACTAACCTTTCATTATTTCATTTCTTTTTTCTGTTATGTTCCCTTTTTCGATATAAATAACACCACGGCTACACCTAACACAAACAATAACCTATCATTGTTGCACTTAACTTCTCTTTTTTCCACCATTTTCTCTTTTTCTCTGTAATAACTAAATGCACACTACCAGTCAAAAGTTTGGACACACCTTCCTATTCAGGGTTTTCTTTATTTTCATTACTATTTACATTGTAGATTCATTGTAGATTCTCACTGAAGGCATCAAAACTATGAATGAACTGTGTAAGGGCTATTTGACCAAGAAGGAGAGTGATGGAGTGCTGCGCCACATGGCCTAACCTAATCGAGATGGTTTGGGGTGAGATGGACCGCAGAATGAAGGCAAAGGGCCAACAAGTGCTCAGCATCTCTGGGAACTCCTTCAAGACTGTTGGAAAACCATTTCAGGTGACTACCTCATGAAGCTCATCGAGAGAATGCCAAGAGTGTGCAAAGCAGTGATCAAAGCAAAGGGTGGTTATTTTCAAGAATCTAAGATATAAAACATGTTCTGGGTTATTTCACACTTTTTGTTTACTACATAATTCCATGTGTTCATTCATAGTGCCTTCAGTGAGAATCTACAATGGAAATAGTCATGATAATAAAGAATAAAACATTGAATGGGAAGGTGTGTCCAAACTTTTGACTGGTAGTGTAAATAACGTTACAGCTACACATAATCCCAACCCTCACCTTTCATTAATTTGCCTTTCTTTTTGCTGCATTATTACATTTACATTTACTCCATTTAACAGATGTTCTTATCCAGAGCGATTTCGAGATTCCTAATTTTAAGGGGTTTAGGGTCTTGCTCAGGGACCCAATGATGGTAGTGCTGGAGGTAGGATTCGAACACGACATCTTGGTTCAAAGGCAAGCGTCCTAACCACTAGACCACCACCATCCCATAATAATAAAGCATGCCTGGATTAATTAAAGATGCTTAGATGTAATTAATCCAGCTACACCTAACCCTAGACTTAACCTTGATCATAACCCTTGACAGTGAAAGTGAGTGACTATTTGTCATTGTGAACACATCACAGCAAAGCTCACAGTGCACCCCAACAAAATGTGACCTCCGCATTTGACCCATCTGTGAAGGAGCAGTGGGCAGCTAACAAGGGCAGTGCCCGGGGATGGTACCTTGCTCATACGTACCTCAGTGGTAACTTTACCGGTCTAGGATTTGAACTGGCAACCTTCCGATCACGGGGCGGCCACCCAACCGTTAGGCTACCAACTGCCCTTCAGATGAGGAGCAAATCTTTTTGATTTTATCTAATAAATGCTGATTTTTTTTCTATATAAACTTCTATTCTCATAGGGCCCAGTCCTTAAAACCAAAAATGTCCTCACAAAACCACATAAATCTGACAAATCTCAGTTTCTTTAATGTGGAAGACGAACTGTATCATCTCATGTTTAACTAACCTTTTAAAGGATTATAATATAACGCCTAAAATATGATATAATATAGAAGATAATAATAAATAAAACGTTAATATAATTAAAGATGCCTAATGCCTGAGAACAACCCTCTTGGTCCAGAGTGAGCGTCCTAACCACTAGACCACCACAACCGCCCCACCCCTTCTGAGCACAGAAAGCCTGACGTGTCCTGCAGCAAAAAGTCCAACAACAGAACGACTCACTCCCAAAGAAATGCTGCTCCAAATCAGCACACATGCTTCCAATTGAGAAGAAGGGAAATGAGCAAGAGAGAGTGGGACGTGACGTCATACGGGAGGAGAGGGTGGATGGATGGAGGGAGGGAGGGAGGGAGGAGAGGGTGAATAACTCCCTGCTGCATTCTCTCACGGGTCGTCTGATCGGATTCGTCTTGTGCCAAAACTCTGGGTTATTTGGGTCAGAGGAAATAGGGCTAATAAACAAGGCTGAACCTTGCAGAGCTCTGGAATTCGGAGTGCAAAATCCACTCGCACCTCTACCCTCAGCCAAGTTGTACCAACTCTGAACAAACTGCAAAGTCTGATCCATTTATGCTTTGCAATATTTGAGGACTTAAAAATAATTTAATGACATTTTCACTTTTCACAAAGCAAAGATTGTTGTTACCTAACGTCTGGTACGTACAGTCCTCAGCAGAATAATATCACTTAATGGAGCTTAAGCTTAACAAATTTATTTTCGTAAATTGTGCTTAGAACAAAAGTGAAAATAAGATTCAGGGTTTGCAAAAAATGTATAAAAACACAAAAACACTGCCGTTGTAGATGGAAAAGAAAAAACTTCACAATGACACCACATCATAAAAGGATACGTCTGTCTTTCCAGTGTCCGTTACAAGTGTGAATAGTTATTTATCTGCAATTAGCTCTTATTGATTGATTATATCAACACATTTATCAGAGAGGCTAAGGTGCAGTGACAATAAAACATTGATTAGTTCTTCACATTTAATTGAGCAAAATACTACACAATTATTACAAATGTCTAAATGATGTTTTTTGTGACTAATGTAGTATGAACACAGTATCATCTTCAGCTTTCTGTTTAACTCTCTTTCTTAAGAAATGTGTTTTTCCCACCTCTTATTCAGAGACCTCACAGCACTCAAGTTAAAAACAGTAAAAACAGCACCAAGGTCTACATTTGCTACTCGTTGTGGTTGTGTACTTGTGAAGACAGTTCCAGCCAAATATCACAACTCATTCCAAAAGATGTCTGCATTTTTGCTACACGGTAAGACTGCAAACTGTCGTATGGATGCTAAATTTGTGCATGCTCTTATAACATTTTATGGCAGTATGTGTCCAACTATTACATCCATAATGCTGCAACTGGCCTTGAGAATAATGTTGTACACAGCGTTACAAAAAACTTACTATGTTTACTATGGTGCTGCAACATCTTGCATAAATATATTTATAGACCTCACAAGCCATAAAATGATCAACATATCAGCTGTTATTGCAAGAGAGCATGTGTTAAAACAGTATTTGGACATTAATTGAGTTTGTGCCTTAATGCAAAATGCATAAACGCACTCTGGTTCTGGCTTTGCAAACCCACACAGCAGAATTCGTGATTAGAAAATTGCCCATATGCAAATTGCAATTTCACTATGTCAGCAATTAATTATTGCACGCATGGCCTGAAGCCTCTTTATGCTAAAGCAGAGGGAGGGACGGAGACAATGGAAGAATGGAGAGAGGGATGAAGGGAGAGAAGAACGAATGAAGGGAGAGAGGGATGGAATGATGGAGTGAGGCAAGGAAGGAGGAGAGAGAGAAAAGAATCATAGGGAGACCGGGATGATGGGAGGGAGAGAGCGAGGCATGGAGGGAGAGAGGGGGTGTTGGGAGAGATTGACAGAAAGGAAGGGAGGATGGAGAAAGAGGATCGAGGGATGAACAGAAGGATGGAAGGAGAGAGAAAAGAAAGAAGGGAGAGGGGGATAAAGGGAGGGAATGAAAGAGGGGGATGGGGAAGAGAGGATGGAGGGAGGGTGAGAGGGAGAGAGGGGTAGATGAAGGGAGGGAGTGACAGAAAGGAAGGGAGGATGGAGAAAGAGGATCGAGGGATGAACAGAAGGATGGAAGGAGAGAGAAAAGAAAGAAGGGAGAGGGGGATAAAGGGAGGGAATGACAGAGGGGGATGGGGAAGAGAGGATGGAGGGAGGGTGAGAGGGAGAGAGGGGTAGATGAAGGGAGGGAGTGACATGGAGGAAGAGATGGCGGTATAGAGGGAGGGATAGATGAGGGGAGAGGGGGAGGGAGGGATAAAGTGAGGGAGGGAGAGCAGGAAGGAAGGTGACTATTCTTCTCTACAGCATTTTCACACACACACAAACGCGTACACACTTCTTGATCCAGAAAGGACAGCGGCAGGCCACGGCGTTGATCCGTTTATAGCGTCTCTGTTTTCGCACCATATTTGATTGGAATGCCATTATGATGGTGTCATCCTCCTGAAGCCGCATGCAAGTCAAGTGGGGAATTGGATGCTCAATATACCGGCGCCACGATATGAGCGATATCTTTTAGTCGTCATTTGAAGGTAAAACTATCGACATGCCACTGTAGCACTGTTTACACCAATCCTGCAGATTGGGAGGCGCATCCTAAACATAATCCTCACTGCCTTCTGCTTAAGTCTTTAAACAAAAGCTTAACCCGATAAACTTGTATTTCTTACTACAAAAATTGGCAAGTCAATGTTCATAGAAATTAAACTTAAAAGTCCTGGTTTTTATTATTTGTATGTTATTTTTGTTTTTATACTTTTATAATTTCAGCCCTATAAATTGACTTTTCCAGGAAATTAATATTACAAGTCTTCTTCAGATAATTGGGCAGTTAAGGTAGGCGTATGATGGGGTGTTCGCCCTGTGATCAGAAGGTCTGAGTTCGAATCCAGAGACCAGTAAAGTTACCACTGAGGTAGTCATGAGAAGTGCTCGCTCTTGCCGTCCCCAAGCACTGCTCCTCACGCTTGTTAGCTGCCCACTGCGCCCTCAAAGTTGGATTAAATGTAGAGGTCACATTTCGTTGTGGTGCACTGTTGGTTGTGCTGTGGTGTGTTCACAATGACAAATAATCACTCACTTTTGGTGTGTACATTTTGTCAATCCCCAACACATAAGGTTGCATCTGTATAATTAGATCAGAGTAACTAAATATAAGAAGAATATGAATGAGTAGGTTTTTCAGTAAATTTAGAGAGGAAAAAATATAAACATATATTGTATATCAAGAGTATTTGAAATTTGGGCCATATCACCCAGCACTAGTCGGAAAGCCTGGAAAGAGGAGGGGATTAAAACTTCACAAGGGTGCTGGTGTGTGTGTGTGTGTGTGTGTGGATGAACCGTTAGCAGGCCCTTATACGGTCATTGCACCAGGCACTGCTGCGCCTCTAAAAGAACCTTAAGACTTGGTCTCCATTTGGACAGCAAAGTACAGAAGCTTGTAAACTTTGAATGGAAGTTGCCTTGAAAGTGTAGAAAAGAAGATAAACTGGGGCCACATGACCTGGAACATTTATTTTTAAAAGTGACAGATTTATGTATGGAATGCATGCAGAAATTAATATGTGATGGTTGGGTATTCAACTATTTATAAGAATATTTCTGTATAGCGTGTCATCATATAAGAATAAAAAAAGTGTGTTGAGTATAAGAATAGTAACTTTTTATGATGGCTTTACGCAGGTAATTTATCAAAACCTGAGTATAATCACTCTACTGGAACTGTGAGTGCCAAACCAGTTTGTAAAATATGTTTATGCCACAAATGACCTTCATGAAACATAAAATTCCCGCTGGTTCTTTCAGCATAGTCACTGCCGAGCAATTAGGAAGTATTTGTACCTTTTTTCAACTTTTTATCTTCCCTTTACCACATTTTAGAATTAAATATTATTCTTTATACTCCGCTACTTTTGCAGTTGGTCATCATAGAAGCAACTACTTAGGAGCAGTTGGTGGTATCTTGATTAGGATCGACTAGCCCGTAGTCAGAAGGTCGCAGGTTCGAGATCAAGGACGGTAAAGTTGCAAATTACTCTCTCTAACAAGCACTGCTCCTTGTTAACTACCCACTGCTTCTTCACGGATGAGTCAAACGCAAGAGGTCACATTTGGTTGTGGTGCACTGTGTTGTGCTCTGGTGTGTTCACAATGACAAATAATCGCTCACTTTCAAACAATAAGTTTGATGAGATTACTCCTGAACTAATTTGTATGAACTTGCATCCCACTCCCAAACCACATGCTACGCAAAGTCATATATACATCATTTAGCAGATGCTCTTATCCACAGTGACTTCCATCTTCCTAATTTTAGGGCCAGTCTTTCTGGAGTATTTTGGGGTTAAGGGTCTTGCTCAGGGACCTAATGGTGATAGTGCTAGAGTTCTTTAGACCACACTACAGGATATATGACAAAACAGTGCATACAGACCTGAGTGTTGCTGTGTGACTCTAACTGTCTCTACCGCTCTCCTCCAAGCGGAGGCCATTTTGCCGGTGTTTGGCTTTGGGTGTGCGGCTCTGGGTGAGAGCCAGAACAGGGCAAGCAGCCAGAGTGCAGGAGTCAGCACAATCTCTTCCAGTCTATCTTTCATCCTTCCCAGCCAGCCCCTAAAATTACACCTCATTTCTTAATCCTGCCCTGCTTCTGACTCTTTCCAGGATCAGAGCTAACGTTTGACTCTCCCTCCTTCTTCCTATAGCCTTTTCTCTCTGAACAGATCAATCCAGCCCTTTCCTCCTTTCGTCTCGTTTTTGATTTTTTTCTCGGGCTTACAGCCAACAGTCCTCCTCGTTGCTGTCTTCATACACACTCTTTCTCCCTCTCTCTCCACACACACATATCACCTCTTTCTCAGTCCCTCTGGGCTGTTTTCCAGGCCGTGTGGTGGTTAGGATCTCAGCAGGCCGTTCAGACTTCCCCACACCCAGCAGAGCTCTCGGGGACAGGGGCTGGAAGGTGGAGGCGAGATTCCTGGAGTCACGCTCTGGGAATGTCTCCGTAATGGCAGCGTGTGTTTACAGGCGGAAACTTGCTGGGTGCCAGGCCACATTCTGGCCCTGACCCGTTTCTTTTGCACAGGATATCACCAGCAAGCTCTCACAGACACAAATTCATCAGATGGTTGCATGTGCCAACTTGTGGAAGTTCATAATAATGTTCAATCGTTACTACTAGGGATGCCACCGATTCAATACTGATATTGGATATTAAGTCTGGTTAGCTGGAGCAGGTGGTAGTAGCAACAACTGCCAACATATTCCACAAATAGACTTGTGTGAATAGTGATTTCCATGTTTACACTACTGTGCGATGCAATCTTTACACTTTCATCCATAGCGACTTGCATTCACTCTCCTAATAACAGGGACAGCCTCCCTGGAGCAACTTCAGGTTAAGGGACCCCATGATGGTAGTGCTGGAAGCAAGGATTAAACCCGACCTCTTCATCCAGAAACAACGCCAAGCAACTTCTTCACCCATGTACCGCAAATGAGAATTTTTTTCTGAAATGTTTTTCTGAAATGTTTCTGAATTTGTAAAGTTTGTGCTTTAAATATAATTCCTGCTTAATGTTTGAGATTTTTAACACATTTAAAGTATTTATCAGACATTCTTATCTGATCAACTTAAATTCCCTAATTACAGGACAGCAGCTTCCTGAAGCAGCCTGGGAGGTTAAGGGCTTGCTCAAGAGACCTGTGGCCTATAATTAGTGCCATAGCAAGGAAAATGCCTAAATGCTACATAAATTTATGCAGTCTGATTCACTGAGGCACCAATTATACAATACCGCTGTTATTTGAACAGTAGAGGGGCACTAAAAATGCTACATAATTAATGAAGCCCTAGGCTCCGTAGGGTACTTTCAAAGTTGAAACTCAATAGAAGTAGGGATGGTGTGCTGCTTGGCCTTTAATGAAAAGCGTAGTGATTTTGCACAAAATGCAAAACAGACTTTTGCAAACTCCTTCTAGGTAGATTAGAGCAAGTAAGGTGTCACATGAGTCTGCAGACTTGTGTCATACTAACGTCATAAGGGCTTTTTTGCAACTATTTTGCTAATTTCTGACTTTTGATTCACTGAATCTTTTCTTCGGCAGCTTACTGCATCAGCTGCTCCTGTGCTGCGACTTTTGATTGGACCCCGTTCATTGCCATTTGCAGCTGTATTTATTATCATTTTTGTTGCTGCTGTAATTTTTATTTGCTGTTAATAAATATTAATTAAATTAATGAAATTAAATATATATATATATATATATATATATATATATATATATATATATATATAAATATGTGAAACAATACAACAATTAAGGCAAAACCAATAGTAGTTCGGGACAGGCTCGATCCCCTAACCCCAAAGGGATTAAGCAGTTTGGATAATGAGTGAATGAATGAATGACGTTTTAGCATTATCTAAAAAGAATGATTCCACACAGACTGTTGAGTCCGCCTGTGTTTTCAGCTTACCAGATCAGTACTCTATATCTGGTATTGCAAAAAGCACAAGCCTGGACCAAGATCGAGACTATAAAGGTTGGATGAGTGCATCCCTGGTCACAGTTCATTCGCCTTCAGAATTCAGGCCTGGTTATGTGCGGCTCTTTAGAAGCGATAATATATTCTTAAAGATGGAACCTTGATTATGGGCTCTGCTGTTCCCCTACTAATCATCTCCCTTCTTTTACATGCACATTGGTAATGTAATTAGCCAGAACCGCGGAGGAAGCCCGGGAACTCGGCTGTAATGTTTACAGCTTCTAAATAAACCCGAAATTTGAATAATGTCTCGGAAGCCCAAGAGTTTCTCGAGATCTTTTTAGAGATTATCTCTTTTTTAGGTCCCTATTCCCAGTGTAGATAGAAAGACAGAAAGCAAGACTACAAACAACAGCACTTCTGAGCAGCCATCTTCACACTCCTACACCGAGAAACAGTCTGGGGAAACAAAACTGGTGACAAGTTGGGGAGGAGGCTGAGCTGTGGAAGCAAAGAAGCAAGAGCATGAAAAACTGGAGGAAAGGAAGCGTGTGAAGAGACGCAACGAAGAGTGGTCACCTGCAAGTGACCTCAAATTTAGCATGCAAATGAGAATTTTATCGTGAAGATGGAACCCAGGGTGCATCCCTCTGTTGTGGCATTTTATATCTCTCTTCGCCCTCCCTCCCTCCCCACTCCGTATCAAACTGAGCGCAAGTACTTTGTACTCTTTTTGCCGGTGTGATTTTCCCTCGTCTGTTCATCCCTCGCTCTCTCTTTCCCTCCTCATTCTGGGGTCAATTCCGGCAGTGCCAGCAGTTATTACGCACAAGACACCGGCCATAAAACACCAGCACAAAGCCAATAAGCGGCACAGTATTGCTTTTATTCAGACAAAGTGAGAGAAGCGAGAGAAGAATGAAATAGAGAAGGCGGCAGGTATTAAAGAGCTATATTAAAAGAAGTAGCTTGGATGGTTCACAAAAAGCTCATTGCAAAACAGTGAGGTGCATGGATATCACCTGGGCTAAGTGATATGAAGAGTGAAGAGGAAGAAAGAAAAAGACAGACAGAGACAAAGAGACAGAGAATATAACAGGCAGAGAGCTGGGATATGAATTTAGACAGGCAGACAGACAACCTGACCAGGCAGTGTGAAGATTGAGTGGCTCATAACTCCCTCAATAAGCAGCCTACAGTAAAGACATACTCTCCGCTCATTAGAAACTAAAAACTGGTGAGGAAGGGCTGACATTCGTAAGAACGGTTTAGAGAGGAAGGATGAAATCTCTCTCTTATCCTGCACAGTTATTACTACCACTAATCAAGGTCAGACAGGCCTTGTCTTAAAATTTCCACACAAACCCATAAATCTAGGCATATCAGCAATTAAACACTTTAAACTATACTGCATGTAGAAATACATACCATACATCACATCTCATGCAATTTCATGTTTTATAAATAATTATAATGTTAATATTTCTTTTGGGGGTTTATTTTTCGGTATATGTTATTATACTTTAAGGTAGAGTTTATTTAACTTTGTAAATTTGAATCTAGTTGCATTACTTTATAATTTACTATATAATTACTTGCACAATCACAAGGGTGCAGAAGGTTTGCATGTTGTACTTTAACCATGTATGGTTCAAAAATAGAATCATGGGTCTACAGAAAGGAAGAACAATTTCGCAAAAATGTCCAAATTAAAGCTGAATGTAATTAAATCCATACCTGACCATTAAAATGTCACATTTTCCACACAATAAAAGCTCTAATACCTTCACGTGGACTTTTACAACATACATAACAGATAAATGTTTTCCATATATTTGGCCAATCTTATTATCTTTAAACTTGTCGCGGGCGTACCATTTTTCATACCTTTTTCAGAAATAAATGATTTAATAAAGGGGCACTATGATATGAAGAAAAAGTCCACATGATTTTCATTGTGTAGAAAATGTTACAATGTAATGGTCAGAATTAAATCTATGTCTAATTAAATTAACATCTGACCAATAAGATTTTCTACTAACATTTTCTACACAATAAAAAAAGGTCATTTGCCTTATTTCTTCACATCACAGTGCCTATTCTTTTTTTAAATAGCTATAAAAACAGCATGACTATTTGTGTGAGATATGGAGACCATGTCAGGTAATACAGATTAGGGCTGCAGCCATGACTATTTGTTGGCATTTAGTCATCGACTATTAAAAGCGATTGATCGACTAATCAGATTATAAATTTCATAATTATAAAATGGCTCCGATGTAGCTACCAGCTTTTACATTTAGTATGAAGTTATTTTAAATTTTGTGGTAAATAATAAAGACAAGAAAGATAGTTCACTCAAAGCATATTTTAATAATTAAGTTTCTTCTTTATATCTAGCCTTGATGACTCTGGACAATGACAGTGCTGAAAATGATGACATACCATTATATTTATGAAGCCAGTGACAAAAGGCGTTGGTTGCTACTGCGTTTTGCGTGCTTATTAAGCGTGTAAAGACCTAACTATTAAATTATAATTATAAAGATTAGATAAACTATAACTAGCGTTTAACCGACCGTCGCCGTTCCTCTTCCTCCGACATCTTTGGTTTTTCTGTAGGAACTTTCTTTAGCAATCCTGCAAAACAGAGGCCATCGGCCAATAGGATTATAGTGAAAACTGCCAAAACCCGCCCCCAAACTGTCCAAACCCGCCCCAAAACTGTTCAAACCCGCCCCCAAACTGTTCAAAACTATGCAAACCACAGCGTAGAAATCTCACCGAGCAAAAAAAGCCGCTCGTGGGTAATCGTACCATCAGGACGTTTAACTTTGTCGAGAGGAAAAAAGACGATAAGAGGAAAAATACAGTTCGCGCACAATATTATCTAATAGCGCACTTTCGATTCTTAATTTTGTGCTCCTCAAGTTTTACATCTCTTGCGACTTTGGAAATTCACGCCGCAAAATTTTTGCGGCAAGCCATTTAGCGCACTCTAGTTTTGCCGTTGATGTGACGCCATAGGGCCATTCTTCTAGCTGTCACTGAATGCTATTGCGCAAGAGCGAATCTCACCAGAGTGTGGTGTATTGGTGCACAATAGCGAGCAGTACTGCTGCACAGGTAGAAAAAGGAAGCGTTCCTCCGTTTAAAAGACATCTGGTGACAATTATCGACAATCAAGTCATTAAGCAACTATTTTTATTGTCGATTTTTGTCGACAATGTCGAATAATCGTTGCACCCCTAGACTGAATGAGGGGTTGAACGTTAATGGAAAAAAAATCTTAAAAGTTGGTTTTAATTATTATTTTTAGGGGGGGAAATGCATTATTAAAACTTTAAGATTGGCCAAAATCATGTGGGAACATTATTTGGAGAATCAAAGGGGCTAATGGCACTACTGTGGCTCCAAATGAAATGAAAGCTGAAGGGTTACTTTCACACCTTTTTATTTGCTGCTGGTCACACAGGCCCTTTTGGGTGGAGTGTTCCTTTAAACACACTGTGTGCCACACGCTTAGGAAACATAAGCCTGCCTTGAATTTTATAATTGTTTTTCAAAGACAAAAGAGCCGAACGAGATGAAAAACACTAGAGCCCCCCCACTGGTGATTAAATCCTTTAAACTCTTCAGCCCTCAATTAAAACAGGTCGCTCCCTCCTGTAGATGAGCTATTTGTATAGCCTGAGCCCACACGTGCAGGCCGAGGCGCCCAGATCCTCGAACCCCGCAGTCGCAATCCGAGCTCTGCCCAGCTGCTCCGAGACCAGACAGCCTGAGGGAACGCATTCCCTTCCCCTCTACAGCACTGCATTGTCAGCACTCGCTTGAGGAGAGATTAATTAGTGGGAAAACTGAAGGCGTTTTTTACTGAGGCGCAACAAACAGACGACTTAATGTATGAAATGTAATGAAGGAGGCGAGGCAGAGTTGAACCCAGCGAATTATTCATCAGCGGAATCGACAGTTGAACCTTGTCCGCTGATGAGTATTTTTATCATCTATAAATTCTGTTTATATACAAATTAGCCAGGTGCCAGGCGTCTGTTTTATACACTGGAATTTAAAATAAGTTTTTTTTATTTCATATATGTTCATGATTTACATAATTCATAATTTAGGATTTAGATTGTACATGGTTAAAAGTTGGATTTAGTGTCATTGCACTTTAATGATAAAAATAGGTACTGCCACTTTAAGCACGTAGGTGCAGTGGCTGCGCTTTGTGTTTGATAGTGGGGTTTTTTTTTGGAGTAGACGGACCCGAGCCGAGAAGCCTGGAGTCTCGGTTTTTCTGACAAATGTCGTCGTGTCGTTTTCTGTCGGCTTATAGACTTTGCGTGTGCCCAGTCAGCATTTATTTTAGAACCTTTTGATTGTGTATATAGATTCCATATTTTATTTATTTAAAAATAAAAAACGTAATAATTCAAGAGGAAGACTTCGTTTGTTGGTTTGGATCCTGGAACACACGTCAGCACAAGACTCTCTACTTTTTACAGAGTAGTACGAAATACCTACAACAATTTTAACAAGGATTCTGTAACTTCATGTACTTGCAAAAATGTGTTGTCACAAGACTCAGCACCGACCAGTTTGCCACTACATCTGCATGTATTTCAATTCATTTAAAATCACAAAAAGATATGGCTTTTATGCACCAGTTATAATAGTTGAACATATTTATAGTACAGACCTTGTGAACTATGAGAGGGCAAAACATATATGAACAAACATCTCAACACAAAATGAAGCGTTCATCAATCTATGTACAATTAATTGTGATACTGATTTGTGGTCATATCGCCCAGCCCTAGGGAGAGGTTCTTATTTTCTCACTGCTCCTTTTTCTTCGCTTTGATTATGAATGCCTACGTGACCCTCCCCTGCCCGCAGGAGCCGCTCTACGCTGATTTCGGAACCCTCACAATCGTTTAGGCCGGCGTAGCCCTCCAGCATGAACGCATTTTGATTAGATCTAGCAACAGAGGGGCTGGGAGCTTTACATACTCAGAACACAGCAAACTAATCACTCACCTCTGCAGGGTGGCCCGAACTCCGACTATGTTACCCTTGCAGACGCAGAAACCCCCAGGGGAGGAGAACACTGGCGTACTCTCTCCTCCTCCCTCTGTTGTCCTCTATCACCTTCTCTCTCTCCATCCCAGTCTCTACCTGAACTTGCCTTCCTGGCCCTCCCATCAATACCCTACACTGAATCTTTTCACGCTTTCTGCATCATTCTGTCCCCTGCATCCTTTATTTCCACACTCATCTCTTTTTATCTCTCTCTGAGCCCCCACTATTTGGGAAAGATTTCTCTGTCCTCTCTTCCACCCTCTGTGCTTCTATATCTACTCTTCCATGTTCTCTCCCTCTGTCCCTTTATGTCTTTACATTTGTGCTTCTCCAACTCACTGTGTCTCTATCTGTTCTTGTCGTCTATCTCCCCCATATCCACCTTACACCCAAATTTTTAGTTTTTGTATCACTCTTTCTTATCTACTTTATCTCCTTCCTCATATCTCTTTATCTCTCTACACCCCCACTAAGGCTGTTTTTTGGTGGGTGTCAGCACATCTATTATTCTCCTCTCTCCAAGCTCCCTCTCTCTCTCTCTCGCTCGCTCTCTCTCATTCCTGTGTCCCGTCTTGGTCTCTCTGTGACCCCCTCTCTCTCCTCTCTTACATCTCTATCTGCTTATACCCGTCATGTACTCAACACCTAACATTTATGGGTTTTTGATCCTTCTCTCTCAACTTGATCTTTGGTTTGGGTTTGTGCCTCAGTGGATGGATTCTCTCTCTCTCTCTCCCTCTTATTCTCCTTCTGTGTGATTTATCACCTATAAATTCTCTGAGTTCCATCCTGATTCTCCAATCACCTTGCCTTCTGCCTCTTCTCCCTTCTTGGGCTTACACTCTTTCATAGCATTTTTATCCTCCTCAATTTCCTTTCATGTCATCCTTTCTTTGTCTGTCTTAGTCCCACTATTTGGTAAAACTATTTTTGTTGAGTTTCTCTCTCTCTCTCTCTCCTTCCACATTTCTCTCTCTTCTCTCCATCGCAAACCAACTTTTCTACAGCTTATATATCACTCTTTCCAATCTTCTTTATCTCCTCCTGATCTCTCTTCATCTCTCTCTATCCACAAAGATTATTTTGGTAGGAGCTGTGCCCCGGTATTAGGGGATGGTCTCTCTCGCTCTCTCTCCATCCTGTCTTGGTGTCTCTCTGTCTCTCTAGTACCTCTCGCACACCTCAGTCTACGCTGGCTATCTCTCTCTCTTCATTGTACCATACACGGAAATTTTTAGTTTGTGTAACTCTCTCCAATCTTCTTTATCTCCATCCTCATCTCTCTTTATCTCTCTCACTCCATTAAGACCTTTTTTGGCAAGGGTTTGTGTGCTGTTAAAAGTGGATGGCCTCCCTCTTTCTCTCTGTCTCCGTCTCCGTCTCCCTCCCCTCCCCTCGGTGCCCTGTCTTGCTGTCTTCCTGTATCTCCTCTGACTAATTTCTCCCTCTCTCTTTCTTCCTCCTCTACTATGTCTTCTTTTCCCAAATCTCTCTTTCTCTTATCTGTTGTACCATCTATCCCTGCCCCATGTACCTACACCAACTCCTTTTACAGCCTTTGTATCACCCTTTGCAATCTCTATATCTCCCTCATCTCTCTTTATCTCTCCTCCCTCTGTTGGTAGGAGTTCACATACTAAGTGAAGGTCTTTCTCTCTGTGTCTCTTTCTCTAAAATCTCTCTCTCTCTCTACCTTGATGCTTCTCCCCCCATCACTGCGCCATGATCAGAATGAGATTTCAGATAAGCGTATTATCTTCCCTCTGTGTCATTTTGGCCTATTAGAAAAGAGCAGAGAGCTGCAGAGGAGAGCTCTCCTCCTCCTCCTCCTCTACAGACTGTCCATGCAGGTTTACATGCCCATGTTTCAAGCCATGTTTATCCTTACACTGCCCTCGCTTTCTAATTTGCCCGTGATGTGCAAAACGCCTACTTCACTTTTCTCCATATGGCTGAGAAATACTACTCAAACACTCTAAGGATTTCTGCCTATTTTGGCGTCATCTGTATTTTTTAAAGCTTTCAGCAAAACTCTTTTTTTTTTTTTTACAGTGCAGGTCAAAAAGAACACACAAAACAGTTCTCGGAACAATATCCAATATTTTTACTCACAAAATTCCTGCCAGCAATATGCAGGTAAGCTCACACCAGTTTGTATTCAAGCAGACTAAAAGCGAGCATACATAGATATGAACTTAAAAATATACGCACATTTATATAGGGAGCAGCAATGTGCTCGGCTGTAAACAAACACGATAAACCCACTGCCTGCCTTTTTCTCCTTCCCACTGCGAACATTCTATCTCTCCTCTGAGAAAATCTCTCAGTCTTGATGTGTGTGTGTAAGGGGTTGGGAAGCTAAGGCTGCTCTTAGGAAACACAGTGGGGTTTTAATTTGGGCCATACCCTTTAAGAGCCAGGGTATGTGTGTGTACGTTTGTGTGTAAGCAGCCCATCGCAGCCTGGGGAAAAAGGCCACATCTGAGAGCCTGCAATTCCAGGCACAGCGGAGAGGATGTCCAACTAAGATTTCTGGGAAGCCTAACGTGTTGGTGGATGTGTATGTGTGCAGAATTGGGTTGACACATTAGAGTTATCCTTGTCTCAGTTCGTGTTTCATCCACGCCCGCGTCTTGTTGGTGGCAAACTCCTTCTTTCACAATACATATAGAGTCCATGACGAGGCCTTGAACCCGCAACTGCTCTGCATAGACACAGGCTGGTACTCAGCTTTAAGCTCTCACATGTCCATAAAAATGTAAATTGCCATTATACGCAAGACCGGATGAGCCAATTAACCAGATATTATCACTACATTCCAGAAAATACCATAATGCCACATCATTCCATGATTACTCCTGTTCTCCATAAGTGTTCACTCACTCCCAGCTTCTACACAGCTTCTACATCTCTGCAGCTATTCAGGGGAACTCGGTCTTTTGTTCTGATGATGCATTAGAGCGTTACTTTTTAGGGTATACTTTTTATGTTTGTTGTAAACCATTTACTAAACAGAAACATAATAAATAGATGCACTCTAATGTTCAGAAGAACACTGGAAAACAAAAATTAAAGGCTGCATCCTGAAGAGCAGAAACTAAAATAACAAACTACGTCCCTTTCATACTTCTTCCAACCACAGAAGGATCGAAGCTGCCAGGTTTACTTTTACTCATCCTGTGTGGTTTAAAAAACTCTCGCCTAGTTCTGTGTGAGAGCATCATAACTTAGCATGACTGTCGTTCCTCAAAGCACCAGAGCAGCAAGTCAGCACAGCCTCCAAGTCCCATCTGCAGCTGCGTTTGGGAGGCGAACGACCATCCACCCATTCCATTTAAGCTAAACTTCCCTCCACTAAGCGTCTCCTCTGCCGGAGCGTTTGTTTTATCCTACGATCGGTCTCTACCCTTGTACATACACTATCACACTCCATCCTAAACATCATAATCATAACACTTAGTATCATAATCTAATCAATGTGCCTTACTGAACTTGTGATTATATAGCTAAAGTTCATAACATCATGAAAAAAACACAAGGAAGGTTTAAAGATGGCTCCTGTTAGGAATTTGCTGGTATTCCTAGAGTAGGTTACAATAATATTTTGGTTCTAAAGATCATATTGACAGAAACAATTAAATTAACAATTTGTGATGGAAAAAATTTGGCGGCAAATTCAATCGAATCTAATATCATATACAAACTATCAGAAACATTTCTATTCGTTTCCACTGGATTTATGGATAGTAAGCAATAAAAATATACCCCGGTTCATGCTGAACACCACTTCAGTGTAACATCCATCCATCAACAACAAGCAAAGGACAAATCATAAACAACTTGATTTAAGAAATGTGAATTGCTGTAGCAAACCCTAATATAGTATAATTTAGATGCACTAGTTAAAATCTTTGAGAGACAATGTAGGTTTTCATGTGTCTTTGTGGGAACCTGGTTGTCCTGATAAGTCAGAAAAAGATGTGTGTCAGATTTCTCTAGCTTTGTGGGGACATTTTGGTTTGTGAGACCGGTCCTCATAATACAAATTTAAAGTGGAATATTTGCATTTGGGTTTTTGAGGTTGGGTATAGACTATGAGTAGCTGTAGTATTATTTCCATCTTGTCATTATGGGGATCAATGCCGACAGAGCAAGACACGAATCTGTGTGTGCAAACACATCTATCCCACTGTTCCAAATCCATTCTCTCATATTCTCAGCCCTAACTGTAGACTTTACCATGCGGTTTACAATTAAAATACGCTTTTAAGATCATTGCTTCGTGTGATGAAGTTCACCTTCACACCACTTTCATCTAAAGCGCATTAAACAGGGTCATTGCCAGCCCGGCCAAAGAACTTGGGAGTTTTCTTGAGGGACCAAAAACAGACGATGACGAATTGTATGCTAAACCCGTGAAAACCTAAAACCCCATTAAGAGGCGCTGCCGAATTTAAACTAACGTGAAGTTTAAAGGATTTATATTTGCCGGTTCTCAATTTCTTTTAATGAGAAAACAAACAGATTTTGTCTTTGCCGTGCGCTAAAATTCTCTGTAACTCCTCAGCATGAGGAGAAAACTACAGTCAACAAAACGATGACAGCAGCGATACTCGAAACATCTGTAACGGAGGGAGGGGGGGAGAGAGCATAAGTAGGAGAAAAGGGAAGAATATGAGAATAAATAAGAATAAGAGTGAAACTGGGATGATTGTGAGGTGTAGCGGGTGTGTTAACGGGTCTCCACACCCTCGTCTGTGTGCAACTTCTCCAGGGTCCGTGTGTGGGGAGAATCCGCGCTGAGAATCCAGCTATCGCAGCAGAAGGAAATACAGCAGCGCTCAGAATCAAGCTCTCCACACACAGACACACACACACACACACACACACTCAGGGTGGCCAATGAAAATATCAAGACACACACACACACCCCACACTGCAGGAAAGAGGAGGTCTTGTCTTGCTATCTTTGTGAAACAATCAACTATCTCCATATGTCTAAAATCAAGAGTGAAAAAGATTTTGCTTTTGCTCTGTCTCTGTCTCTCATTCATATATACAGTCTGTGCACAGTGTTGGGAAGGTTACTTTTTAAAATGTATTCCTACAGATTACAGAATACATGCCCAAATGTAGTTTATAACGTATTCCGTTAAGTTACTCATGTAGATACTTGTGTTAGACTCTTTGGATTACTTCATATATTGTCATACCTTTTACAACTACATGAATGTAGCAATCACATCCTGCAAATTCTTGTTTGTTTTTCTCTACCAACTGGCTGTTAAGCCCAAATCTCCCTGAATAGACAATATATTTACGTAGAGTGAGAGAAAAGGCAAGAAATTTCCGAGTAAATGCATTCCTGCCGGGCACTGCTGGCTCTGTTGTGCTGGCTTCCGGGTCCATTGTGTAAACGCCACCAACATTAACAGGACGCGTACATTAGAGCCTCTTATTGCGTGTTTTGTTTGGGTTTCCGGCAATGCGTGGAATTACCTAAATTAGAGAGGGGATAGAGAGGGGATAACCTCACATATGAAACAGGAAAAGACCGCCCGTGTAATCATTTATTTCAACAAAGTAACTGTATTCCTAATTATCACCCATTTTAGCGGTAACTGTGAATACAGTTACTCATATTTCATCGTAGCAGCGGTCACATGTATTCCGTTACTCTAACACTGACATGCAAAGTTTTGAGCAGGTGTGAAAAATGCTGTAAACAAAGAATGCTTTCAGAAATATAAATAATGATTGTTTATTTTTATCAATTTACAAAATGAAAAGTGAGCGAACAAAAGGAAAATCTAAATCAAATCAATATTTGGTGTTACTGCCTTTTGCCTTCAAACCAGCATCAATTCTTATAGGTACACTTGCACAAAGTTAGAGATTTTGTAGGATTATAATGAGTCAGGTGTATGATCAACCAATTATACCAAACAGGTGCTAATGATCATCAATGTCACACGTAGGTTGAAACACAGTCATTAACGGAAACAGAAACAAAAACTGGGTGAGGAACAGCCAAACTCTGCTACCAAGGTGAGGTTGTGGAAGACAGTTTCATGTCATGGCAAGATTGAGCACAGCAACAAGACACAAGGTAGTTATAATGCATCAGCAAGGTCTCTCCCAGACAAAGATTTCAAAAGCAGACTAGGGTTTCAAGATGTCACTTTGTTCAGCTCTTTTGAAGAAGCACAAAGAAACGGGCAACGTTGAGCATCGTAGACACAGTGGTCGACCAAGGAAATCGATGCTGTTTTGAAGGCAAAGGGTGGTCACACCAAATATTGATTTGATTTAGATTTCTCTTTTGTTCATTCACTGCATTTTGTTGATTGATGAAATAAATGATTAACACTTCCATTTTTGAAAGCATTCTTTGTTTACAGCATTTTTTCACACCTGCCTAAAACTTTTTGCACAGTACTGTACTATATATATACAATATATATATATACTGTGTATATACTGTGTATATATATATATATATATATATATATATATATATACATATATATATACTAACTTAACCCTAACCTAACAGATCTCAGCCAGAACACAACACAAAACACACTAAACATTTATTTTAACCCTCCTGTTATATTTGCGGGTCCAAATTCAGTCCATTTAAATTTAATCATCTACAAAAAAAATTGTTTAGTATTTTTCAGTTTGAAACTTCATGCTAGACTTAATAAGGGTAATCAAGGGCAATCAACCCTGCATGTTTATATTACATGGATACTGTTCAGGTCAATTTGAATTTAAAATAATCAATGTAATGTAAAACTATTGGGTTTTATATGTACAGTGCTGTGAAAAAGTATTTGCCCCCTTTCTAATTTCTTATTATTTTTGCATGTTTCTCACACTTAAATGTTTCAGATTATCAAACAAATTTAAATATTAAACAAAGATAACCCAAGTAAACACAAAATGCAGTTTTTAAGTGATGATTTTATTTATTAAGGAAAAAAAACTATCCAAACCTACATGGCCCTATGTGAAAAAGTAATTGCCCCCTAAACCTAATAACTGATTGTGCCACCCTTAGCAACAACAAGTACAATTAAGCGTTTGTGATAACTGGCAATGAGTCTTTAACATCACTGTGGAAGTATTTTGGTCCATTCTTTTTGGCAGAATTGTTTTAATTCAGCCATATTGGAACCGCCTTTTTAAGGTCATGTCACAGCATCTCAACTGGACTCAGATCCAGACTTTGACTAGACCACTCCACAACCTTCATTTAGTTTTTTTAAGCCATTCAGAGGTGGACTTGCTGGTGTGTTCTGGATCATTGTCCTGCTGCAGAACTCAAGTGCACTTCAGGTTGAGATCACGAACTGATTCGTGATTCTCCTTAAGGATTTTTTGATAGAGAGCAGAATTCATGGTTCCATCAATCACAGCAAGTCGTCCAGGTCCTGAAGCAGCAAAGCAGCCCCAGACCATCACACTACCACCACCATGTTTGACTGTTGGCATGATGTTCTTTTTCTGAAATGCTGTGTTACTTTTACACCAGATGTAACGGGATGCACACCATCCAGAAAGTACAACTTCTGTTTCATCAGTCCACAGAATATTGTCCCAAAAGACTTGAGGATCATCAAGGTGTTTTTTGGCAAAAGTGAGACCAGCCTTTATGTTCTTTTTGCTCAGCAGTGGTTTTCGCCTTGGAACTCTGCCATGCATTCTGTTTTTGTCCAGTCTCTTTCTTATGGTGGAGTCATGAACACTGACCTTAACTAAGGCAGGTGAGGCCGGCAGTTTTTAGATGTTATTCTGGGTTTTTTTGTGACCTCATGGATGAGTTGTTGCTGTGCTCTTGGGGTCATTTTTGTAGGCCAGTCATTTCTAGGAAGGTTCACCACTGTTCCATGTTTTCTCTATTTGTGAATAATGGCCTTCACCATGGTTCGCTGGAGTCCCAAAGCTTTAGCTGTCAATTATTTTGTTTCTCATCTGTTCCTGAATTTCTTTAGATCGCAGCATGATATCTTCCTTTTTTGGGATCTTTTGGGCTCCTTTTTAATTGATCTGTTGATTGAACAGGCCTGGCAGTTATCAGGTCTGAGTGTGGCTGGTGAAATTGCACTCAGCTTTCAAAAAAATGTGATTAACCACAGTTACTTTATGATTTTACAAGGGGGGCAATTACTTTTTCACATAGGGCCATGTAGGTTTGGATAGTTTTTTTCCCTTAATAAATAAAATCTTCACTTTACTGCATTTTATGTTTACTTGGGTTATCTTTGTCTAATATTTAAATTTGTTTAATAGTCTGAAACATTTAAGTGTGACAAACATGCAAAAAAAAAAGAAATCAGGAAGGGGGCAAATACTTTTTCACAGCACTGTAGGTCTTTCCAATGCACATTTAAAAGGTTTTAAAATGCATTTTTTATGAAAAACAAGTGAATTATCCTCATTAAACCATTATCTGTGAGAAGTAAATAATACCATTACACCAAAAATTATTAGTAATTGAGTTAATAATGAGATATAAACAACGTTTATTGGGATTTTTTTGGTTTCTGATACTTTTGGACAATTTAACATGCTCCGGGTCAAATTGACCCAGGAATATCAATGGTGTTCTTGAGAAAGAACATAACAGAAGGGTTAACTGTCTTTATATCAGCATATTTTCAAAATGTATGTCAAGATATATATAAAGAGACAGAGATCAACCAAAATCAAATATCTTCACTCTTGTAGTCTTTCAAATAAATACTGGAATTTTCTAATTATGTTGTTTTGCCTTATAAGGACCAGTACTCACATACTAAAATGTCACAAAAATAATTTAGCAGGAAATCAGGTCTGCACAAATGGCTACAAACCTGTACACATTTACAAGATTGTTTAACTATCTGAGGACCAGGGTCATCTTTGTCTACTTTATTATAAAACCATTACATTTGAATAATATATTTATAACGCTAACCTTAACAAATAAATTCATAGCATTTTTAAAGCTACCCTCACTCAAGCATGTTTGTTTATCTCTCCTTTGAGTGCCAAGGTACTTTATCTCTGCTTTAAAAAAAAACAACATCCTGTCCTTGCTTGGGGACTTCTGGTTCTCCCAAAAAGCTAAACAGAAGAACAAATACAAAAAGACATTACAAATTACACAAACACAATACAAGACCACTGACCTTTAGAAACAGCCTCAATAAATTGTGCATTATGTGGATGTTTCTGCTGGAAATTATGATATTGTAGGTTGGCTCAGTTATAAGAACTTCAGACTCCAAGTTCCAGGTGACCAGGCCTCTGTAAGATCATGAGCACAAATTATCCAGTAGATTCAGTGAATTTCTTAAGAGTGTGTAAGTAAAAATAAGTTTCTTAGAAAATTCTGTTTTTTGGTTACATAAAATGCTATTAGGGATTTTTCCTTGTAAATAGCTCTTAAAAGATCTATGATGCAAAACTAACTCAATTTTTCAGAACTTCTGTTAAATCAAGGCACAGAACATGTCGTAATTAATTCTTGCTGTGAAAAGAAATAATCCATAATCTTCAATCAGTAAAACAATCCCAAGATTTGAAGCAGTTATTTTGTGAAAGCAAATAACCTCTCTGGCAGGCAGTTTTTCCCGGTATAATTAACATTTTCTGAAATATTTTCTGAAGCATTTTAATGGTTCATTTTTGTGTGTTTGGGGGCGGTGGTGATGGGGAACGTTTTTAAACGACTGATTAGGTATGAATGGCTCTCTAATCCACAAATGCAGGCAATTATCAGAGAAAAACAACACACTCAAATCCAGACCTCAAAGGAGACCCTCAGTAGGCAGCTACTTTTACAGGGTTAGGTGCTTAAAAAAATAATTACTTTGCAACATAAGGCATTGAGTGAGTCATGCTAGTTTTAAGGGGTTTTGATTATAGGAATCTGTGTGTGTGTCTCTGTGTGTGATGCATGAGAGAGCAAGAAACAAATCTTCAGATCTGCCACACACCATTAAGTGTTTGGATTGAAGCCGGCCAGCAAGATTCAGTTTGCACTCTTCGGTTAAGGCAGAACTGATTGTTTTACAGGTATACAGCAGGACCTCAGGTCCCTCTGTCACACTCCAATTTAATGAAAAGTGAAATTCAAGAGAGCTATCAACACTACAACATTTCTCATAAACACTCACACTTGCTACTTATTAAAAAGGTTCTATACATTGTACATATCTTCATGTACATTCCAAATATGCCTCATAATTGTTTTTTCCCCAGATGTTCATCTACGTCTGCTGATTTGAGCAGTACAGTGAGGAATTCTGCAAGGCTTCTGCCAAGGTTCTTCATACTAAAAAACTGACAAAGAGGTCTGCAGTGTCAATACACAATCCACATGTACTATCATCCCACTATGTTTATGGTCTTCCTACCGCACAATCTCAGGTTAGTGGAACTTTGTAGGAGCCACGTCGGAATGGCCAGAAATACTATTACAGTTCAACAGGGATCATGCATACACTCATGCATGCAAATATATGCACATTAATTCACCCAATTTGCAAAGCATATGAACCATTGGACATATAGATTACTAAAATCTCAAATAATTAATTTTCAGGTATCACTTCAATCTGTCTCAAGTCTCTGTCCTTCTTGAAGTCTATCTTGCAGAGCTTTTCTAGGAAAACCAGCTTTGGACTCTAAATTCTACAACATGTCAACCGTGAAATGCTATACAAATAAAACTGAATTTATTTTCACTGAAAATGTGCCGGACAACACAGTGGTGCAGTCGTTAGAGCTGTCACCTCACAACAAGAAGGTTCTGGTCCTCATCAACCTGATAGGGAATCCAGGGGTGTCCAGTTGTTGTCCTGGAGGGCCAGTATCCTGGAGATTTTGATCACACCTGGTGAGTCAGTTCTGGTGAACTTCTACCTGAGATGAGGTGTCAATGTTCTGTACTCAAGTATGAAGGAAAACCTTCAGGATGCCAGCCCTCCAGGTCTGGAACTGAACACCCCTGGATTAAGCAGCACATATAATGAATGGATGAATGAATGAATGAATGAATGTGTGCCTTAAAAATGCTATGATAAGGAAAAATGAGTGCGAGAGATAGATCTTAATAAAGTTTAAGAAACCACTCCTCCCCACTGTCCCATAGAATGGTTTATTGCTTTTTTGCTGCATGGTGAATACAGTAGATTCAGCATTTACACTGTATTAAAGCAATAAGTTCAGCAATACAAGTTCTCCAGATCTTTTTTTACTGTCATTGCTGATGATGAAAGACTGGAGCACAACAAAAAAATGGAACACACACTGAAGACAAAAGTGCTGATGTTCACTAGTTTGACTCTGTGTTGTGCTTTTGTTAATGCCTATCAATCAGGGATATTGACTCGCACCCAACGTCAGTGATGGAACGAGTCCTGGGCATAATTGCCCTTTCAGAGCTGCTGTGGGTTCCTGCATGTCTGATAGGATCTTAATGAGTTCACGCTTGATGGTGACTGCAGACAAAATGGCTCTACCAAGGCTTCTGTCTCTCTCTTCCTCTCTCTCTGTTTTTCTCTCAAAAAGACAAAACACATGGCAGTGCAAAGATAAACCCTCTGGCCTTCTATTGCACTATTTCTTTATCTTAAAACTGAGAAATAGTCGATAACTGATTTATCACTCGGAATCCTTGTGTAATTTCGAGTTGGCAGACTTGGTCTGGCAACGAAACGGAACAGAGAGATAAAAATCTTACACAGCGCTCACGTCTGCAAAAACAGCTGAGGGTTAACGTTCTCCGAGGAGCGGGGTCAGGTGTGAGAGAGAGAGAGAGACGAGCCCCGTGCTTTTCAGTCAGCCTAAAATCCCTTTATCTCAGCCTGCCACAGTACCCAGCAGCCAGGCTGTCAGCCAGGCAGGTAGAGAGAAGAAAGGAGAGGAGAAAAGAGGTGGGGTGGGTAACGAAGACAAAAGGCAAAAAGGGAAACTGGGATGGAGAGTTGAAATGTCGGGGGAAGAGAAAGGTAAAGGGAGAAAAAGGAAGAAGATTTTTAATGGTCATTTAGTTTGCATCTCTGCAACTCACAATTCAGAGCAGTGTTATCTACCTGCTGGCCATGTGGCCTCAAAAATAATCAGTATATTAATGATCTTGGTATTACCTTAAATATTTCAGTACAGTCTCTGAACGGTTAAAAAAAGGCTTTGTTAAACAACTTACTATTGTGATTCAAGCTTCTGAAAATATCACTGAATTTTTAACCAGAAAGATGAATGTGTTTTAAATTATGTATTATTTCATTATTAATTACAATGATTCTAATTATGAATTATTAAAACTGAAAATTTCCTCTTGCCTGCAAATGAAGGTCATATTACTGAGGCGCATAGAGCATTCTCCTTCAAATCATCAACGTTTTAGGGCAAGTTCCGTCTCTTAACTTTAATATATTCTGCTCTCATTAATAACAGAACTTGCTGATCCCTCTCCAGAATATTTCATCTTAATTTATGATTCTATTACTGTCCCTGTGACAGAGATGGGAGTATTTCTCGTCCTGCCCAGAGTGACGGCATGTCATGTTGTTGAATACGACAGCATTAAGGAATGTCTAATCTCTGTGTGCCTGTCAGTAGGAGACACGTCTCTCTGCCATCAAAGTAGCGCCGGCAGTTTGATATCAAAGGCCCATCTCCTATACGATGTGATAGCCGATGACGCTGTTGCCGGTGATGTAAGGTGGGAGATTAGTCGTGTTCAGCAGTGCAGAATCCTTTACCAGGAAACATGACAATCGTATGAGCTGCATTGTTCGGCCTGACAGGCACAGCGTCTTTTCAAACAATGGACACCATTCAAACAATGGGTAATGAATCTGGCTTAGAAACACACACAAACACACACACACACACACACACACACACACACTCACATTCATGCCTTGCTTGCTTATCTTTGTGTGGGCATTTCACTGACTCCCACAATGACTTGCAGACTAAGCAGTGTTGGGGAGTATCTGACTACAAGAAGTAAAAATAGGAAGCGTAGTTAGTCGCATAACGGTTAGGGAGTTCACCCTGTGATCAGAAGGTTGCTGTTTCGAATTCCCGACCAGTAAAGGTACCACTGAAGGATTTGCCCCCAAGTACTGCTCTTTGTCAGCGTCCCACTGTTCCTTCACGGATGGGTCAAATGTAGAGGTCACATTTCACCATGTTGCACTGTGTGCTGTGCCGTGGTGTGTTCACAATGACAATCACTCACTTTCACTAACTTTCCTTTTTTTCTGTGGCTTGTCATTAGTGAAGCTACTTTGAAAATGGTGTAACTTTCTGACTGGTGTTGAATTGGAAAAATTGGCATTTACTCTACTCTACCTCTATGCTTCAGGATTTTATAATATATGAGTACTAGGACACCTCAATGTTCAACAAATGTATTTACTAATACACACTGATTACTGATCACATGGAACAATAATGAGCACATTAAGACATACAGTCCAGGCAAATGGGGAAAGGAACACAGTGTAACATCGGGGTTCAAACACACAAAAGAAAAAAGGGAAAATGGGCAGTCACACATAATCATAATAATAAAAATCCATTTTGGGGAGAAAATGAATTAACACTGTGTGTGTGTGTGAGAGAAAAGTGTGTGTGTGACCTACATGGTAATTAAAGCCAGTTTTTTTTTGTAACCTTGACCCTGAAAGGCTGCCATATTCCATTCTACATCTCACAAAGTGAACAGGTGGCTCTTAACGATCTCCCAAATGGGTAGAGAGAGAGAGAAAGAGAGTGAGAGAGAGAGAGCGAGAGAGAAACATTACGAGGTAGGAGAAGAAACTGCAGGCTATGCTAAAAAGAGAAAAAGAAGATAAATGGCTAAACTGAGGGAAGCAGAGACATGGTGAACAGACACACTCACAGCTACAGATGTGGAGGCAGAAACAGAGACAGTAGAGGAACCAGAACCAGATGGCTAAAGATGAAAAGAAACTCTTTTAAAGCTGCAGTCCGAGATTCCAGAACAATGCAGTACTGTTTACCGTTCATGCTCCATTTCTCAGCAAGGAATAACACAAAGAACAAACCAGTATCTGATTTTCTGAAACATTGACATGCAAGATTTAATTACCTTGCTCAAAATATTATGGAATATTCTCACAAAAACTAGCATAAAAATGGCACAAAGAGCCTCGTTTGGAAGCTCTGGATGTCTTGTTTCATTTCCAGTCTAAGCTGAATCAAAGTTAGATACTGACCACGCTTTGCAAGATACTCTCTCAGAGAATCAGTTTAGAGACAAATTATTTTTCATAAAACAATGGGAGGACGGTAATGCTTTCATGGGTCATAAATAATCAAACAGTTCTTACAGAAATGCACAGGTCTCAGTAGACTGAGCAAATATGGATGAAAAGCTGAGAAAGACTGAGGCACTAGCATAATATATATATATAAATTAAAAATCCTTTATTACACAGAGGCATTTATTTCATGTAAAATGTTATTTAAAATCCTAAACTTGTAATTACAGAGTTATATGGTTCCATCTGATTATGTTATGTGCACTAAGCATGTCATGTCCATGCATTAAGGGTGAGGCAGAACTTAGGTGTAAAGTTTTTTGACAAAATGGTGCATTGTTAAAAATGCAAGATTATTCTTTATACAAAGAGAGGTATTTTCAGATTGCAAGTATATCTGATTGGTATTAAATTCACAGAAGTGGCATCTGATAGGCTACTGTGTCTGCATTGCATACACTCATTCCATCACAGCACACTCTGGGCAGCTGCGATGTGCAGTTGGAGGATGTAGTCCACCTTGGCAAAGATGGAAGGAAGAATCAGTGGCCATTGGCTGTAGCTTAGCAACTTTTTAGCATAAGCAGCTTGTACCAGCCGTTTAAAAGTAGCTTCCCCAGCAGAAGCAAAACACGGGAATGGACAGACAAACCCTGAACTAACACCAGCCCAGAGACAAAGCGGACAAGTTCACTTAAAAAACAGAGAGACACAGATAAAGCACATTAGGGCAAATGAGACTCAGACACAGACTGAAAGGACTGCACAAAACATGGAAGCCACTAGTGAGCTAACAGGAAATCACAGCCCAGACCAGATAAAATATTTCAGAGGCAATTTAAAAGTAGACACGCTTGTTCATAGCATAAAATACTGTAAAAGCTGACGACACACACATATGCACACATTACAGATCAACAAAACCTAAAGAAAAATGTACCTTCCACACACCATCACATGACAGCACATATGAGGGCATGTGCGTTGAATAAGTCCCTTAACCAACCTAGGACTCGAAACTGTGAAAAAGTTATATCCTGCCTAAAGATCATTTCTTGCTACCTGTTAAACTGTGAACGTTTAGAAAATTGGAAATATAGATACATTTGAAAAATATAGACTTTGGTTTTAGCTAACTGTGCTGTGCTATAGTATGCATGGCAGTTGGTAGTGTAACAGTTAGGGAGTACGCTCCATGATCGGAAGGTTTCTGGTTCAAATCACAGAGAAATAAAGGTACCACTGAGGTACTCATGAGCAAGGTACCGTCCCCAAGTATTGCTCTCCAGGTGCTTTTTTTTTAGTGAGTGATTATTTGTCTTTGTGAACACACCACAGCACAGCACATGGTGCACCACAACGAAATGTGACCTCTGCATTTAACCCATCCGTGAAGGAGCAGTGGGCAGCTAACAAGTGCCCAGGGAGCAGTGCTTGGGGACGGTACCTTGCTCATGAGTACCTCAGTGGTAACTTTACCGGCCCTGAATTCAAACCTGCGACCTTCTGATCACGGGGTGAACACCCTACCATTATGCCACCAACTGCCCATCAGCTGCCCACTGCTCCTACACAGATGGGTCAAATGCGGAGGTCACAATTCGTTGTGGTGCTGTTGTGCGTTCACAATGACAAATAATCACTTCCTCAGTATATTAAGGTGAAAATAAAATAATTCCTGACAGAGTTATGGTGTAGTCAGTAATGTTGACTACACTGCTCAGGTAAAATATTCTAAAAATTTAAGCCTGTGACATTTTCTTTTCTATTGCTTCACATAAACATTTTTGAGGCCCAGTTTTTTATGAAGTTCAAAGAAGGCAGATGGAATTTTATTCACTGAAGGTTGGGTGTCTTACCCTCATCTTTTTTTTTTCGATCCCCTGTCAGGCTAACACCGAACAAACCTGGTCCATGTTGGATTTGTCTTAGCAGCAGTTCTGCAGTGTTGATCAAAGCCAAGGAGTGGGGTTTGCACACACAAGTAAATGCTGTTCCAGTTGATTTCCTCTTTTGTGTGATTTAGATGCTCTGGGTTGCTCTCCTCTGCTCCCAGCACACTGTTTACTTTCTGTCCGGACTAGATTGGATTCTTTGATGTTTCTATTTCACAGTAACTGGATGCATTTTACCCTTTTTACCCGGACCGTCATGCAGGTGAACCTGCTGAGCTTCTATAAGCAAAAACCTGGGCTTCCTGGGCTTGTGTTGCACAATTTGCATGCACACTCATAAAAGCACAGCAACACACATCAATACACATGCAAATACATGGACACACACTTATGAATACATATACACACTCTCACACACATCAGTAGAGAGGCATAAGCATGTGCACACACACGTACAGCCAAATCTTTTTTTCATCAGGTCTTACCAAAGAGTGTCATTTTGCTGGCCTTAAACATTGCAAAGCATCTTGGTTCTTTACTGAAAGTAGAACCAAACAGAAAAATCTCTCTTCTAGTTGATCACCAAACACACACACACACACACCAGATGGAAAAACACAACAGTGGACACACAAAGAAAAAAGAGAATAGGCAGACTTAAGTAGAGAAACAGAAACAAGAGACAGGTGTGAGTAAATAAGTAAACCAATGGAATCAAGCAAACGCTAACCAACTGACTTAAACACAACAGAATATGAGACTAGACTAGAGTCTAGAGATCAGAGCAACACGGGGCAGAACACAAGACTAAGGACAGAGGCCAGCTCCAGCTGGCTGATTGGGGAGACATGACAATGTGTCCTGTAATAATAATAATAATAATAATGATGATGATGACGATGATGATGACGATGATGATGACGATGATGATAAAATTATGCATGGGTGCCTATCAAGAAAGCTTTACAAAAATGCTATACTTCACACACATAATAACAAAATAATAACACACATCATAAAACAAAAAGCAAAATTGTTAATACAGTGCATCCCTTAAAACTGGGGTCAAACAGAAGATTTTTAATAAGGAGTGTTTTAAGGTGTGTTTCAAACTCAATAACCAAAAAACAAATATTTTATCTATTTTGTTATTCAAATCAATGTCTGAACATTTCTGGAAAAAAATATTTTTCTTATGAGCTCCTCACAAGGAAAAAAAAATCCGTTAAGCCACAAAAAAATGACAGATGTTTGAAATATTTGAAATCTGAAATAATGAAACACAATTAATGTACATAGTCTGTTTTAAGAGCAATATCTAAAGGAAGCCCTGGAAGTAGAGACCTGCTCACAGCCTTTAACACAGCACAACATACAGTAGCAGCGCCTCCTTGTGGATGCCAATGGGAAGTGTAGCTACATCTCTGACGACAAAAAAATTCATGTGTTAATATGAGCATCTGCTGGAGGCAAGTGAGAACATGGACTAGAAAGAGGTGTGAAGATTTTACTTATTTACTTATTTATGTATTTTATTCAATGTTACTTTTGCTACCCTACTATGTGAATTTAAGTGAGTGATTATTTGGCATTGTGAACACAGCACAGTGCACCACAACAAAATGTGACCCATCCATGAAGCATTTGACTCATTCGAGGGCAGCTTTTAGGTAACGCTGGGAAGCAGCGGTATCTTTACCAGTCCGGGATTTGAAGTGGCAACCTTCTGATCATAGGGCAAACTCCCTGTGCTACCAACTAAGTGGGTAAAGTCCTGCACTCCAGAACAGGAGGTTGCATGTTCGAGTCCGGGCTTGGCTCAGAGTGAGAGGTAGTTGGAAGGAAGAGGGAGGTGTGGGGCAGTTTTAGGGACAGTTGGTAGTTGTGCTGTGCCGTGGCGTGTTCACAGTGACAAATAATCACTCCCTTTCACTAAATGACTTTGCTATTAATATTTTAGATTACTGAGTGGTTTGCTGATGTGTGTATGTTGAGTTTGTAGCTACATGTGGGCGCGTGTAGAAATGGAATACTTAAATGAGCATTTATTTTACAAGCGCAGCCCTGAGCAGAAATATGTGGGGGTGGCTCAGGGCCTGGAACAAAGGTTATTTTAGCTGCCCAAAAAGAACTGACGCAACTTCAAAAATCGATCTATCATGCCAAAAAGAAAGCTACAGTTGGAATGTCAGTATATTTCATGATCAGACACAGAGAGATACAGAGATACAGATGGGAACAATACTTTACGTCTTGCGTCTTTACATATTTAGATACTTTAAGGTTTGTCAAACACAGTGGGCATAAGTCCTCCTCCTCAGTGGCAGTGTGAACACGCACGCACGCACGCGCGCACACACACACACACACACACACACACACACACACACACACACACACACACACTCTCTTCCTGCTGTGTTTATGAGATACCACTGACATCCATTATGACTATATGTAAATAAAACTACAGCTAAACCTAACCTAACCTACTAATACTAATACAAATACTAAAAACAATACCTAACCTTAACTTCAATAAACAAAATAAAATCTTTTACCTCTTCAACCTCTTTTACTTTACGTTTTTCAAATAAAACCTGCAGTTTTTTCTATAAAAGCGTTCCTTATCCTCATAAAATAAATATGCACATACAAAAATGTCTCCACAAAGCCACAAAAATTGTTTCATGACAATTGAGTCCTAACAAACCCCTAAATACAAGCCCCAACACACACACACACACACACATACGGCACATGTGTAATGACTCTCCGCCTTACCCATTCTGTGTGTGTGTGTGTGTGTGTGTGAAAACGCATGTGTGTGAAAGTGAATCCAAGCAAGGACACCAGCTACACCAAAACCATCCATCATTTGTAACAGCCATAAAACACGTTGGGTCGGACTGCAGTCTCACTGTCAAGGGCATCGGCCCCCGAGCTGCCACATCCATGGCACCATCCGTTTCAACCATGTGGGCTGTTGTATCGTTATTTAGTTGTTATTTAATTTACTTCACAGATCACAAAAAGCCTGGCTTAGCACAACTACCAGCATATAACTAACAGCATAATCTGCACAAACCAGTTAAAGACCAACTAAGAGCTACTGTCACCATGAGGCGGTTTTAGATGGATATTTAAGCAGGGCGATAAATGCAGACCAAATTTGTGCACACGCACATGCACACATTTACACACACATACTCACCCACTCACCCATAACCACACACAAAACACAGAGTGGGGGAGGGAGAGACAAACATGTTTTAATGTTTTTTAATGTGCAAGCATCTGCAATAATTATCGACATTCTGAAAGCACTGTATTTTCATTATTGTCATTAGTAGCCAGTTTATGCATGTGATCAATTATTTCTAATTGAGGAAACATTTTCTGCATTTCCATACAAATATACAACATAAAAACAAACTGCTAGTTTTGTACCGTTAGCAAAAATAACACATGCTACATTGTCAATACTGCTGGTTATTGCATTACTTTTTAAACTAAATGTGGAAATGTTCTTTGGTAGGGGCATTTGGTAGCATAAAGGTTAGGAAGTTTGCCTTGTGATCAAAAGGTAGCCATTTCGAGTTCAGGACTGGTCTTCACTTCAATTTGTAGTCTAGATTATATCAAGATTACATTTCATGTCAATATATTATAAGTTGTTTAAATGTATGTAATACTGTAAATAAATTGAACGTTGTAATACAAGGTAAATTTACACAAATATCACAAAAACATAGCTGTACATTGATAAACCAAAGCTGTATAATACTTTATATAGATTCAGGATGTGGTGCGATACTAGAGTCAAACTGAAAAACAACGACTGAGGTGTTAACTCTGAACTTCTTTTATGTAAATTAATACGATTAGATCAGTAGTTCACAACATTTTCTTCACCATGACCCAGTTTTTAACCACGCTGGTTTACAAACTATTGTTTGATATTAAATAAGCCATTCTAACATTTTAAGTGGAAGGAAACAGTAAAAAAAGGAAGCAATTTAAGCTGCTGGAAAACGGGTTAACATAATAATAATTATAATTATGATTATGATGATGATTATTTATTGTTGCTGTTGTCATCATTATTATTATTATTATATATCAACTTACATTTTATGATACACTTTGTCTTGATGTGAAAACTTAAGCTTACTCCTTTGAATAGTGCTGGGAAATCTGATTGTGGCTCAGCATTAGAGCTTGATGGTTTTAAAATGCTTACACTTCCAACTCTGCCTTGTGGGTCTTTCAGAACAAGCTGCTAAATAAGACAAATTTGCATCACGAGCCACAAGTTGAACACACCTGGCTTACATTAATTACAGATTATAACTGAAGGATCTGGTATTACTCCTGTGTAAAAAACTGACTACTTTCCAACATTCTTTCATGAAGACAAGTTGTTGTGCCCCATTGTTGTGTACATGTAATTTCAAATGTCAAGTAATTGTTTGTAGCCAATTGTAATATATTGTTATTATTGTTTGCATGCAAATAATCAGATCTACTCTGAAATAAAACTCTTTGATAAGAAGTATAGCGCTGTGACTTTTTCAAGACTGATCAAACTTTCCTAAAGGTTTTTTTCAGCCAGCACAGGGCAACTGATGCAGCTTTGTATTTAATAAGATATCAGTCACAGTCCTGTAGGGACTTTTATCTCATCTGAGATCTCACACATTCTCTCTCTGTCTTTCGCACATGGCTCATTGATCTGACATTTGTCAAAAAGAGGTCCACCACAAAGATGCATGCGGTGAGCAGTGGAAAGTCACTCTGCATGGTTTGTCAAGAATCATTTTCCAACTACTGTCAAGTCAATTATGGTTTGCATGGTTAAGTGTGCTTTGCATCACTTGCAACCCTGTGTATTTTTTGCACTGCTTCTACTATTTGCACAACTGTTAAACATGTATATATCACTGGTCACTTTTTTAACTAACTATATCTGCACAAATTATTGAAAAGTATTGCACAGAATGGTTCTCCAATGCTGCTATAATATCTGTACAAACTTAAATTTCAGTCAGACTTTTTAAGGATACACTTCTACTAATAGACTGGATATTGTAATCTTTCATATTGAAAACTGTCAGTCAATTTCCACTTTTAGCCTAAAATGTATATTTTGTGCCCTATTTATTTATATATTGTTTTTTCCATGTGTCTTATCTGCTCTTTGTTCTCTATTTCTTGTTGCACTGTGTAAACTGGAGCCACGTCTTCTCGTCTCTCTGTATATCTGTACAATACATAGAAGAGATGACAATAAAGTTTACTTTGACTTTGACTATTTGCAATTTTGTGCTCATCACACATTCTGTTAAAATGCACATAAATCCTTAACATTTCTACCCGCTTATGCTGAAGTGCAAAGTAAACCATTTGGCCTCATTGGGTTTCTGTGCTGCATTTGCCTGGGAACATGAAGAATATTGTTCAGACGGTGTTTCATGTGTGGTAGGCCACAAGAAGAATGGTTTTATAATGCACAAGCTCATAAAGAGAACCACAGTTTATACTTAAAGTGCACATATTTGGTGTTCTGTCAATGATCTTGTGTGACCAGTACCACTTTGGGCTAGTCAGTGTTGAGGAAGCTACTTTTAAAATGCAACTTTTCAAGGTAAAGCTACTTATGATTAAAAGCAGCAAAGCTCAAGCCATACAACTGTTTTAATATAGTACCAGCTACAGAGAAAAAGCAGCTAACTACAAAGCTATTTCACGGCCACTAGCCCCCGTCTTCACTAAGGCAGTCTTCTTCATTTGACTATGTCTCAATTGTGTGTTGTGATGCAATGAGTGTGTGCCGTGCAGGCATTGTAGCTTATCAGACGTCACATCTGCCAATTTAACACCAATCAAAAGCACCTGCTAGTTGAAAATACTTTTGTAAAGAGTCACCATCACTATTGGTTAAAAAAAAGCACTAACTTTGAAAACTTTTAAATAAAAAGGTAATTTTGCTTTGATATGCTTCACTACTGATAAGCTACTGAAAAAGATTGCTACTTAACAGTTAGCTACTCCCCAACACTGGAACCATGTCTTGGCTGAAGTCTTAGCCACTGTTTGTGGCTTATAATCTCAAATAGGTCACACTTAGTACTAGAGATGCTTGACGTTTCCTGCTTCCTGACTTTTGAGCTCTTAATATTTAGACAGAGCTGATTTTTTGTAAGTAAGGTATTGAGCTTTTGTATAGAATATTAATAATCAGAGTACTGTTTCTGCAAGTAATCAAAAATAAATAAATACAACTTTATAGGTATAGTCTCAGAACTAAAATGGCTAGTGCATGAAAATAATATGATAACGGTTCATGTAAAGTTGCAAAAAGGACAACAGTCGTAGCTGATTCTCACAAGAGAAATGTAATTATTTCAGTTTCATGAGACTAAACTCCTAATTAAATATGTAAAACTTAAAAACTAAGATTGAGCTAATGAATATATTTAATTTCGTACAATTTACACATATGAAGAGTTGACATTTACTCAATAATTAATTAATAGACTACAGTGGTGTTTAGTTAATGGTGTATTACAGACGTGTGTAGTAATAAGTTAACTATTAATAACTGGTTCATAGACTACAAAAGGGTTTAGTGACTTATGACAAGCATGTCGGATGTTATTCTCCCTTCATTTCCTTAGTAATGCTTTAACCAAACTGCAAGTCGCCAGGACCACAAGTGGCCATTTTCTGCTAAGTACGACTTAGGCTTCTCCCTGTGTGCACGGTCGACAAGTTTTGGACATCAAGTAACATTGGTAAGGGTGTCAAATTTAAATCCAAATGACCATAGCCAGCAGAAAAAGTGTTTTAAAGCAATAAAACAGAAAACTAATTTACACGTTTACAGTCAAGGCTTAGCTGTTATTGGAAACGGAATCAGCAAACAGTGAGATGGGAGAATAGACATAGGTAGGTAAGAAAAAAGAATTTGGTTAAGAATTTTTAAAGTTAAAAATGGAAATCCTAAAGGTTTAATTTTTTGCATATTGTTAGTTCATTTTGTGACTGTAGGTGTTTTGTGTTCTAGTGAACCCATCTTACTTCTGCAGGTTGTGTACACTGTAATGGCGAAGCTTCAAACAAGGAGAGTGAGTCTGGCTGCCATCGTGTTTCTACTAACATTTGCAGGTATGTTTGATTACTTTTGTGGTTATTAATTGTTAGTTAATAATGTTTTTGTGGCTTGTGGCTTAATTTCAAAATCATTTTTAATGTAATGGGCATTTTTAAATGGCAGTGTCCTAATTTAATTTACCTGCAGATAACAATAGGAGACTGTGGTACACGAGATGAAAAGTTAATTTTTCTAAAATATCTTCCAAAATCAGTTTTGGATTTCAGACCCAATGAGGACTTTTCTTTATTCCCACAGATTATATTGAATCAGCAGATCAAAATGCTGAGCAGCAGGTCAACATGACGTTTTAGACAATTTGTTTGAGTTAGTTTTGCTGCCTCTCTTTTGTCTGTAGAAATGAAGTGGTCAGAACTCTTAATAAATCCTGAGCAGTTTTATTAATGCCTAAACATTTTAGTAGTCTTACTTGAGCTAAACATGTTTTACACGTTACTAGCAAACCTATGTACTCCAACACTTTGTTGAATAACTAAAGTATGTTTATTGTTCTGTGAGTGATATGTTGAAGAGCTGTTTTGAGGTTTGACAGTCATTATGGTCTTTTTTATTCCCACAGATTACACTGAATCAGCAGATCAAAATGCTGAGCAGCAGTTCAACATGACGTTTGTTTCGGGGGAAACTGTTGTTTTGCGCTGCAGTAACAATCACTCAGCTGTGGATAATCTCCAGTGGTATAAAGAACACCAGCTTATTTATGGTTATAGTTATTATAAAGCCAACAGAACATTGAAAAACTTCACTTCAGACAGGATGCATGTTGATCCAGGGAATGTAGTGCAGCTAAAGATAGATAATGTGGAGAGCTCTGATGCAGGCAGTTATGTCTGTAAATACAGCCACATTTTATTGGGTAAAGAAGACAGCCCAGATCTGACAGTAAGATGGACACTCACCATTACAGGTACATCCCTTACAAACAATATATTGATACAGAAAAAAAGAATGAATTCCTCAAGCAGTAAAGTTATTAAAATGTGTCATTTTTCTCCTACAGATAAAAAGTTGACTACTACTGCTTTACTACTTCTATACAGCATGCCATCTATTACTGTGTGTGTGGTGTTGTGTATAATAATGTGCTGCAGTGTGCATCTTTACAAGTATGTGGTCACTCTAATACATCTGTTAAAAACTAGAATGTTCTTAACAATACAAAACACCATCAATTGTTTTCTCATTGTAAAGAAAAATCATATGGAAGACAGAAATTTCCTAGATATATTCATTTTGTAATTCAGTCTCTCATTGCAGTATAATTTTTTTTTTAAATATATTGTTATGGATTGAGCCCATAACATAGTTTATTGTTACAGCAGGAGACAGAAACAAAGAGCTTCTGCAGGAGAGAATGAAACAAGAGACAACGTGAGTCACCTTTTACATTTATTTCCAGTAATTACAGATACACCAGTGCAATTAAGCAGAACAGGACACAATGTAAAGTGCTTCGTGGCCATGTCTGTTGTAAAGAGCGCTACACAAAATTGAACTGAATTGAATGCACAGCATGTAACAATAATAAACAGTAGATATTATAACAAAAGAAAAACAGGACACATGACACAGCGTCTTAAAATGTTCCAGTCATCCAGTCTGCATGAGTTAGATGTGCAAAAAGGCACTATAATGAAATATGAGACACTGAAATCAATGTGCAGATTTCACAGATGTACAAAAACTAATAGCTAACAGCTAGATGAAATGCAACACATGATACTGAATGTTGTGGGAAACAGACAGAAGTAGTAGTAGTAGTGTACGAGCAGTGCTTTATTAAATTAAATATAGAAATATATATTAGATTAAATACATCTTTAACATGTAATAATGAATATAATATTATTGGTGAGTGCTGTACAATAGCTCTGACAAATCTTCTGTGTCTAAATATAGGATCAAGGCAGGAGAACCAATCCCAGGAGCAGTCAGTATTTTGAAAGATTCAACTCAGTTTATGATCCTTGGAACGGAGGACGATAGCCCAAAGCAGCAAGGTGATGAGTGCTGATATCTCTACTGCCTCCAATTTGTTCATTTATCTATAGTCCAGTAAAACTATTAAATTATTTGTATTTGCAAATGCATATGTATAAATGAACTTATTATGCAGAATCAATATCCAGAATTAATTTTATAATTTGGATGTGAATTAAATGTAAAGTTGATTTACATGTATGTTGCTTTTCTTCTATAAAATTCACTAAAGCAGCTCAAATCTTGACAAGTGTTTCTGCTGTTGACAGGATATTTTACATGAGATACATTTTACAATATGCATTTTACAATATAACAAAAAGAGTCATGGTATAGAGTGGCACAGTGGCGGAGTGGTTAGCGCTGCCGCATCACAGCAAGAAGGTCATGGGTTCGAGGCCCAGGTCGCCCGTGGGGCACTTCTGTGTGGTGTTTGCATGCTCTCCCTGTGTTGCCCAGGGTTTCCTCTGGATGTTTCGGTTTCGCCTTGCGCCCGTAAGCTCCAGGGATAGGCTCTGGGCCCCCTGCAGCCCCAGTTGGGATTAATCGGTTTGGATAATGAATAAATGAATCATGGTATAATACGTAGTAAACAGTACACTATATTTATTGGGCCACACCAAATTAAATAACAATCCACACAGCACAGTGGAACTGTATATAAAATAGGGTGTACATTAAACACAGAATATTAAGATTCCTAAAAATGTTTTTAACAGTTTGAAATCTGAATAATATTGGTGTGGTATTAATTTTACTATAGTTTGTATTCTAATGGGTGTTTCAGAGGATGTATTATACAGTGGGAGATAGGGTTAAAAAATTATACCTATATTACATTACATGTATGGTATTCTGTAGAAACGTATCCTGAGAGACATTTATAGGGACAATCTTCCTGAAGTAACCTTGGTGTTGAGGGTCTTGCTCTGGGTCTCAGTTTTGGTATTAGGGTTTGAATTTAGGAGCTGGATTTGAAACTGCAGTATGAACCCTTGGACCCTAATACTAGATAATCATCACCCTGTGACTAGTTTAATTATTTTTTACATTTGATTAAGATAATCTATGTTATTGTTGGCATAGCTGTATGGGGCAGGGTTGACCTGCTATTATTGAATTTTAGATTGTAAAAATGAGAATTTAGAAATATAATAATCTATCTGGTGCTTAGTTCTGGCACTGGAAATGCATGCGTTTAATGAGATGTGGCAAATACAAATCAGGACAGAGTAAATATAAATGTATTTTATGATTTAAAATCTACAAAATACTTTAGTAAAACATGCTTATAGAAGAGGAAACTCTTGATGGGTTACGTTACCAATTCCTTCTCTAATTTTCTTTAAATTAATTACATTCTACATTTTTACATTATGAAATTATTTCTGAAATATTTTTTGATAGAATACTGTTCAAAAAATACCAATTAACAAGGCAAGCTGAATGAACAGAAGAGAAAACTTAATAAAATCAGTATTTGGTATGATTTTTTTGCCTTCAAAACAGCATCAATTTTTCTCTGTACACTTTCACACGGTTTTGCCAGAAGTCGGCAGGTCGGTTGTTCCAAACATCTAAACACAGATCTTCTGTGGATGAAGACTGCCTCAAATGATTCTTGACTATACAAATCTAAGGTGTTAACATGTACTTATTGCAAGCTACATTTATGTATAGATAATAAAAGCTGACTAGACGTTGTACACTAAGCACACACGCCAGCGGGTATATGCTGAAATTCAAACATTTACTGTTCAGAAGAAGAAGACCATCAACAAAAGTCTCAACACCAGAGTAGAAACAGAGCTCAAGTTTATTCTCTTCCACTAGGTAGCACAATTCCATTTATAGCATATTTTGACAGAACAGCGCAAATCCCTTTAAGGTGAATGGAGAGTTTAGGTCAACTTGTTTAGAACAGTTAACACTCCGACTCTGTGACATGAAGCTGCTGCTGTGTTATGAAAGTAGTGAGCAATGCTGTAAGCTATGGCGGTGTTTTAAGACGGCAGTAAAAATCATCAGCTCAAAACTCAACTGGATTTTTGGTACGTTGTTGAGAAATCTATAAACACAGTGACATCTAGTGGCCAAATAAGAGAAATAGAACTTTTCCCAGTGTTGTGACCTTTTCCTTTGAAGTAGCTTTGTCCTATTAAACTATGTTATTATCTATGTCAGCTGGATGTATATTTTTAGGGGGCCATGCAGTGGAACACTGCGTGGTGCCCTATTGTTATTGTGCCGATTTTTTTTTCTGCCTTAAAACGCGTTGTGGAGAAAAAACAGTAAGACCTACAGCTTTGAAATTTCACAGGTAGGTCCGGTACCCCACCCACTACTCAGGCAAAAAACAAACAAACAATTGCACCACTCTGCCAGTTGGTGGCGCTAATGAGATATTTTGCGTTTTGCGTAATAACTTTTGAACCGTAGCTCGTTTCTCAAACATCTTATACCATCTTACTCCTTGGGTCTTTATAGACCCTCGCATCTATTTCTGCCATATTGAATTTCTCGCTAATTTGCATAATATGCAAAACCATCTCTTACGAACTAGACCCTGGATTTTTATCCAATCTACATGCAACTGGTATCATTTGAACCCCAAGACATTCTTCTTTAATTACTTTCAAGCACATTTTTAATTTGGGTCTTCATTTGGCTGTAATAAACAAATAAATGTGGTGGGCTTGGCATAGGACTGCAATGCCACACACTGTCATAGAAATCCGGCTCTGGGTGGGCTACAGCTTAGAAATTTGGCAGGTAGGTCTGGTACCCCTCCCACTACCTAGGCAAAAAAAACCAAAATGCACCACTCTGCCAATTGGTGGCACTATAATAAGCTATTTTGCATTTTGCCTAATAAGTTTTGAACCGTAGCACCCTAGATAAAAGGATGAAACGTGTCATATTTCAACGTCTGTCCACTTCGATTCATCAAAAACTGATAAAGCTGCAAACTGCATGGCCCCGTAATCACTGCTTGCAGTTATATTTGATTTTATTTTTAGACATCATGATTTTAAAATAGGTTAAAGTAGTTAATTGAAGCTGTCTCTGTAAAATCAGATCAAATGACAAAGCAGAGATTCCTAGAACATAAATATTCCTTTTTCACATCTGTCTTGGACAGTGCCTCATGTTTTCTAGACTGAGGGATAGACTGGCTCAGCTGTTGATAAAACTGGCTTTAATTGAGCATCTTTTCCTCGCTGGATGTATTATAACATGTTTTTCACATGAAAACGTGAACTTGAGGTTTGCTTAAACATATTGAATCAAGAGAGAAATAAACACATGAGAGATCAAATTTAAAACAAAAGAAGCATCAGTGGCATTCACTTCTTATCTGCAGTTTCCAATGAAAAACGGGCCCAACAAAATAATTTAAATTTAAATTCGAGGCTACTGATGATTGTCAACAGAACGAAGGGGAGAGCTAGCCTGTGTCATATACATCTACTTTATTATTAAAAATATACATACAGTACATATTTCTAACTGTGAGCGATAATTAAATGAAAAAACATTCAAAATAAAAAAAAATACAAGCAACTTGCAACATCCAAGTGAAAAACAGAATAGCTACAGTTCAGAAAAATAAGTAAAGAAAATCAAGAAATGCTGAGATTAATAAATGCGCACACACAAACACACACTCACACACTCACACACACACAAACACACACACCCACATTGCATATTACTATATTTGTGAGGTCCTTCCATAGACTCACATAATGACTACATGTATGTAATTTTACACCTAACACTGAACCTCAGTAACCAAAAGCACATCTTTTACCTCTTTTAGTTTCTCAAATAAAACAAGCACATTTTCTATAAAGTCATATTTCTTCATGGGGACCGCTCAAATGTTCCCACAAAGCCCAAAAAAATAAATAAAAGCGATTTTAGGTAGCAAGAAGGTCCTCACAATGCCATAAATATCCGCCCACACACACACACACTCACACACACAGTTCATATCTATTTAACTAAACTTTTATTCTAATTACAGCCTCGAGTCTGTTCGGATACTTCTCTATCAACTGCTTTCTTTAAATCTTTCCACATATTATCAATATGGATTGAGTCTGACTAGGCCGCACAAGGACATTCTCTTTTTTCTCCTGGTCAGTTTTGCTGTATGTTTAAGGTTACTGTCTTGTTGAAAAGGGATTGTTCTTCATATTTTCAACTTTTTGGCAGAGGGCAGGAGGTTTTCCTCAAGAATTTGACATATTTTCGCCATCCATTTTTCCTTTTACCCTGACAAGAGTCCCCATACCTGCTGCAGAGAGACAGCTCCACAAAATAATGCTACCACCTCCATGCTTCACTTGGCCTCAGAATCTTCAAGGTGCATTCTGGCCAAACAAGCCTTAAATGTGGCCTTTCTTAGATGGTAACCCTCAAACCCAATGGTGGACACTAGAGGTGAGGGGGGCCATTAAGATGAAGAAGGAGGCTTACTAGGCATTTTTGGCTGGGGGTCTCTGGAGGCAGCAGACAGGTACCGGCAGCCCAGGTGGAATGTTGCTTGGGTGGTTGCGGAAGCAAAAACCTGGGTTCTGGGAGATCGGTGAGGCCACGGAATGTGACTTTCGAATTGCCTCAAAAAGGTTCTGGCAAACCATCTAGCTTATCAGGAGGGGTAAGCAGCTCTTTATTCCTACTGTTTACGGAAGGGATGCTGTTGACCTCAACTGGGGATGTCATCTGGAGGTGGAAGGAATACTTTGAGGACCTCCTCAACTCTGCCTAAGAAACATCTACAGGTGCCACATTTGAGACATCTGAGGGCACAGAGCCAGAGGGGGCTGGAACGGACTTGCCCATCATGGAGGCTGAGCTTGCCAGGGCCGTTAAAGAGCTCTTGGGCCTCAGGGGTGGCTCTGGATGTTATGAGGCTATTGTGGCTGACACACCTTCTCACCATTGTGTGGAGCTCAGGGACGCTGTTCCCACCCTCACCTACAGTCATGAGCTGTGGGTAGTGACCAAAAGAACGAGATTGCGGATACAAGCAGTCAAAATAAGGTTTCTCGGCAGGGTGTCTGGGCTCTCCCTTAGAGATAGGGTGAGAAGTTCAGACATCTGGGAGAGTCTCAAAGTAGAACCACTTCTCCTCCATGTTGAGAGGAGCCAGCTGAGGTGGTTTGGACACCTGGTGCAGATGCCTCCTAGCCAGCAACCTGGTGAGGTTTTCCAAGCATGTCCTACAGGGAGGAGGCCCCAGAGTAGAACGAGGGCATACTGGAAGGATTATATCTCTCAGCTGGCCAGGATACGCCTTGGCATACCCCCGCCAAGATGGCTGGGAAGAGGGATGTCTGGTC